>JAYJKW010000234.1:0-122398 GCA_035084275.1 Hydrolagus colliei | reverse complement strand
GTGGTTGGTGAGAAACGGTAAAATAGAGACGGGGGTGGCCGGGTGGGCGGGGGAGGGGGGGAGATGATGTCAAGTCTCTCTGGCTGATGGAGGTTGACAGTTTCTGCTGTTTTCTCACAACCTGAAGCCTGTCCGACAGCGAGAGAATCGGCGAACGCGGCTCTAATTACCCAGCGAATAAGCCCCGACTGATCACTTTATAGTGAGCAGATGTCCGGTGTCAGTTTGGCTGAGGCTAACAATGCTGCTGACGTGTGTACCAGCCCAGTGTTTCCATAATAAACAGCCCCCCCCACCGCGACCCCCCCCGAGACACACACACACACACACGCATACGCACACACACGCACACACGTGCACACACACACACACACACACGCACACACACACACACACACACACACACACACACACGCGCACACACACACACACACAGATAATAATAATAATAATCCCACCAAATAAAACACAATAATAAAACAAAATTGGGCGTTTCAATCCACGACTGTTTGTGTGTGTGTGTGGGGGTGGGTGGGGGGGGAACATCGCTGTGCGCAATTGCCGCGTTTGGCCCACAAATATACACAGTCAATTTCACTTTACGGTATATTCTGTGAAGCCGCTTTGAGACGTCGATAAGATGTGAAAAGCCACGATATCAAACGCCAGGATTATTATTATTATTATTATTATTATAAGGAGGTGAGCGTGAGGCGGAGGGCCCGTGGGATGGGGTTCCAGAGAGTTGGGAGGCAGAGAGTTGGGAGGCAGAGAGTTGGGAGGCAGAGAGTTGGGAGGCAGAGAGTTGGGAGGCAGAGAGTTGGGAGGCAGAGAGTTGGGAGGCAGAGAGTTGGGAGGCAGAGAGTTGGGAGGCAGAGAGTTGGGAGGCAGAGAGTTGGGAGGCAGAGAGGCAGAAAGCAAAAGTATATTTTTTTAAGTTCCAATTGCGAATGTCGTCGCCCTCCCAGCCTCTTGCTTTCTCAGTTCACGGGACGGTATATCGGGCTGTGGAGTTTTCGCTTCTGTAACGTCTGTTTGTGGTTTGTCTTGGGGAGAAAGGGAACTGCCAACACTCAGCTACTCTCCAAAGTTCTCCAAAATGCCATCGGGTGTTGAAACTTTTGCCCACGAAAACACACACACACACAGTCAAACCACGTCACAATACATATCCGTGAAGCGCTTTGAGACGTCTCAATAAGGCCCTCTATCAACCACAATAGTAATAATAATCCTTGCATTTGATGTAGAGCTTTTCACGTCTTCTAGACCGTGTCTCAAAGCGCTTCGCAGAATACGCTGTAAAGTGGATTGACTCTATATTTGTCGGGCGCAAACATTATTATTTACTATCATTATTATTAAGATCCTGCATTGGAAAACTGTCTTCAATTCAGTTTAGAGTTGGAAGGTTTTTTTCCGAGAGAAAAAAAATCCCTTCAAAAAATGAACCAAGTTAGAAGTTGTTTTTATCAACGTTCTTAATGAGAAACCAGCTCCCGAATGAAGCTTGAATTGAAGAATTTACAATCTCGAAGACAAAATTGCTTTACGACGAGGTTAAGATGAGGTGAATTTTCAATCCCCCTGCGTTGTACTGTACTGTAGTTTCGGGCTTGGACGCTACAGCTCAGTAGCTCACTGGTTAGAGCGCTCGCCTTGCAAGCGTGAGTCCTGTGTTCGAATCCAGGGAGATCAGAGCGAAACCTTGGGCAAGTTTCCTTACTCTCCACACACACACGCCTAAATAATAATTCCCCCAAAAAATCCCACAGCAATAAAATTGGTCATTTCAATCCACGACTGTTTGTGGGGTGGGTGGGGTGGTGGGGGGGGGGGGGCGACGCTGCTGTGCGCAATTGGCTGCCGCGTTTCGCCCGCAACTATACAGTCAATTCACTTCTGTGAAGCGCTTTGAGACACAGTCTAGAAGACGTGAAAAGCCGCGATATCAAAATGCAAGGATGATTATTATTATCATTATGGTACATGGAAACGAAAGCAGAGAATTCCTATCGTTCGAGCTTGTCTGGGGTGAGATGAATAGTTGGTGACATGTTGTTTTGTGCTCAACGACACCGTTGTGAAAGCTCCCACACAAAAAAACACACTGACTACACTGTACAGTAAATCCTGCGAAGCGCTTGGAGACATCCTCCTGACGTGAAAGACAGACGCTACGTCAGGTGCAAAGGAGTATTTTCAGTCTTTGGTTCGGGATCTCGGTTGAACCGTCCCAACCTGGTGTCGTTCTGTGCTTTGCGCCAGAGAGACAGAGATAGAGAGAGAGAGAGAGAGAGAGAGAGTGAGAGAGAGTGCGGAGAGAGAGAGAGAAAGAGATAGCCTTTTTAAACAGCCATTCGGATTATTGGCAAATTCAATTATCAGTCAATCAGTGAATATTACATCAGCAGTCAATGAGCTGTGATGACCCGAATGAACTCTGCTGCGTTTGACCCAATTAATTGTACTTTCAAACCCATTGCGTCGCCTCCCATTGGTTGTTGGGCGGGGGGGAGGGGGGGGGGGGTGGTGGGATTGTCGGAGAAGCCATTAAAACCGAGCCCTGTCGGCCGCCCTGTCCCGAGATAAATACTCGGTAAAAGAGAAGTGGTTTTCTCCCAGTGTCCTGGCCATCGATCCTCCAGATAACAGTAGCTGCGTGAGCTGCGTCCTGGCGCACGTCTTGTATTACTGTGCTTCACTTAAGCGCCCTTGGGACGTCCTCCCGACGTGAAAGCCACTCTCTTAATGTAATTTTCCTGTGGTTGTTGTTGTTGTTGTTGTCCGCGCAGCGCGCAGTAAATTGTCTTGAAGGCCTCTCCTATAGCACTAAGAATAATAATAATAATAATAATCCTTGCATTTGATATCGCGGCTTTTCACGTCTTATCGACGTCTCAAAGCGCTTCACAGAATATGCTGTAAAGTGAATTGGCCGTAGATGTATATATTTGTGGGTGAAATACCACCCGGCATAAGGAAACGTGTCAATATTCTGATCGCTTTACGTAATTTCAGAAGCCACGGGTCAAATGTTCCAAAGGCAACAGCGAAAAATCTCCAGCACTCACTCTCTATCTCTCTCTCTCTCTCTCTTTCTCATTCTCTGACTCTCTCTCTCTCTCTCTCTCCCATTCCCATTCTCCCCCTCTCTCTCCCTCAATCACTCACTCACTTGAAGTTTCCTAGCAGCGTGAAATCGCAATAGCAGCAATATTGACGTAACATTACATGTGTTTCCGTGCAAACATTCAAAGAGCCATAAAATACGCGGGGGCTTTCGGCTTGACCCCCCTCATCAAGCAATGTTACACGTCACTTTTATGTCACACAACATTCGCACATCATGAAGCAATTTCTGTCGATGGCATTAATGAAGTAATCGGGCACAGATGTATGCGAGTGCGCTCAGAGCTGCGATCGAGAGGCTGGTGGATTCAGTTTGAATGGAGGGGTGAGGGGTGGGGGGGGGGGGGGGGGGGGTGCATGACAGAAGGAGGCAATTTGAATGGATTTTTCAAAGCCTTTTACAGGTGGATGGATAATACAGTCGAAATGCTCTTGCACTCTCACTGACACGCATGCGCGCACACACGTGTACACACACAAGCGCGCAGAATATACTGTAAAGTGAACTGACTGTGCGTATTTGTGGCCGAAACGCGGCAGCCGATTCCCCCCCCCCTCCCCCCACCCCCACCCGCCAGGGCGCACTTTGAAGCCGTGAAGATAGGCCTCGTCTTCGACCTTCCTCTTGGGCTGCCCCGCTAACTCTTCCCCCTCTCCCACTTTCCTTCCCCTTCCCCTCTACCCCGACCCTTCCCCCCACCCGCCTCCCCCCCCCCCCCCCCCCCCCCCACCCCCCCCCCGTTCGGGTCCCGATCTCACTGTTCAGCGCTTTGGGACGTCCTCCCGAAGTGAATGGCGCTATCTGAGTGCAATTTTGTGGTTGTTGTAGGCCGGGTAGCAATAGGCAGGCGCTAGAGGCAATGGGAGGGAGTGAGAGGCATTGGGAGGGAGTGAGAGGCATTGGGAGGGAGTGAAAGTTAATGGGCAGGAGTGAGAGGCAATGGGAGGGAGGGAGGGAGGGAGGGAGGGAGGGAGGGAGGGAGGGAGGGAGGGAGGGAGGGAGGGAGGGTGGGAGGGAGGGTGGGTGGGTGGGTGGGGCATTGGGAGGGAGTGAGAAGGCAATGAAAGTGGAGAAAAAAAAGGATACAGGTCGGTGGATATATATTCAAAACACGAGGAGCGCGGGGTTGGGGGGGTGTGTGTGTGGGGGGGGGGGGGGGGTGCGGGGGGGGGAGTATTTTGACGACATCAAGTCACCCAAAATGTAGTTGTTTTATGTATCCAGTTTGATGGAATATTATAGAATGTTGAGTGCGTTGTGTGGGAAGCCCTATTGGATTTCGGAGCATTTATCAGCGCGCGATGTTTGGAATTGGATGAATAGCTACACTCGGCTTCGTTTTAAAGTCTATTAACAGTTTGTAACTTGTAGCCCTGGGTTCTGTTACAATCATTACCTTTTCAAATGCGCACAGAGACCCCGTGGCCTCCGATACGGGTGATTTACTGGAGGACTTAAAACAGATCGGCAAATCTAGTTTCCAGTGTCAGCGACACTCTAAACATACAAAGTGACAGCATAATTGTATGCCTCAAGCTACAGACTTCACCAACACAACCAAATGTAGATGGATTAAAGCCACTACTTTATCAGATAGATAGATAGATAGATAGATAGATAGATAGATAGATAGATAGATAGATAGATAGATAGATAGATAGATAGATAGATAGATAGATAGATAGATAGATAGATAGATAGATAGATAGATAGATAGATAGATAGATAGATAGATAGATAGATAGATAGATAGATAGATAGATAGATAGATAGATAGATAGATAGATAGATAGATAGATAGATAGATAGATAGATAGATAGATAGATAGATAGATAGATAGATAGATAGATAGATAGATAGATAGATAGATAGATAGATAGATAGATAGATAGATAGATAGATAGATAGATAGATAGATAGATAGATAGATAGATAGATAGATAGATAGATAGATAGATAGATAGATAGATAGATAGATAGATAGATAGATAGATAGATAGATAGATAGATAGATAGATAGATAGATAGATAGATAGATAGATAGATAGATAGATAGATAGATAGATAGATAGATAGATAGATAGATAGATAGATAGATAGATAGATAGATAGATAGATAGATAGATAGATAGATAGATAGATAGATAGATAGATAGATAGATAGATAGATAGATAGATAGATAGATAGATAGATAGATAGATAGATAGATAGATAGATAGATAGATAGATAGATAGATAGATAGATAGATAGATAGATAGATAGATAGATAGATAGATAGATAGATAGATAGATAGATAGATAGATAGATAGATAGATAGATAGATAGATAGATAGATAGATAGATAGATAGATAGATAGATAGATAGATAGATAGATAGATAGATAGATAGATAGGATACGCAAAGAGCTGCACAATTATTTAATTTAAAAAACATTAAAGCCACACATCTAGGCTCAGTGTTTATGTCACGCCAACCAATTGAGGCGATGCTTAAAGGCACATTAGCAAAATTCAAATAGCTCTTGGGGGGGTTTATTAATTATTAAATCCTTTTTTCACATTGTTTTCTAAGGGATCGTCCGTTCCGTTCTCAACTTCAAGCCACCGAGTGTTTCCTTCGCCTCAAACAAAGTTTTACGGAACAAAACAAATTGTCAAACTTCAATCATGGGTAACAAATTCAAGGATTATTATTGTTATTATTATTATCTGTGGAGCTCCTGTGGCTCAGTGGTTAGAGCGCTTGTCTTGCAAGATGGCGAGACCGAGCTTTGGACGACCTGTGTTCGAATCCAGGCAGGTCAGGGCCAAACCTTGGGCAAGTTTCCTTACTCCACACGCCTGATAATAATCGTAAGCAACAACGTGTGCTGCTTTGGGATAGTTTTTGGGGAAAAAAAATTGCTCTTTTGATCCGTACAAACAACAGAAAGGATTATCGCTCCGTGTCAGCAAAGTCCGCGTAAGCATTTAGATGTCCCTTAATGACCGTTCCATTTGATAGGGTTCCCTTTCACGTCTTCTAGACTGTGTCTCAAAGCGCTTCACAGAATGTACTGTCAAGTGAATTGACTGTGTATTTGTGAGCAGTAAGTAGGAACCCCTGGTTGTTAGTCGATTGACGGATGGCTTTTCTGAGGGTAATAATTTCTCCCCGCTCCCCCCAAAAATTGGTCTTTTCAATCCACGGCTGTTTGTGGGGGGGACGCTGCTGTGCGCAATCGGCCGCCGCGTTTTGCCCGCAAATATACATTTGAGACGCCCGATAAGATATTATTATTATTATTTTTACTGGGTAAACAGAGGCGTGTGGAGTAACAAAACATATCCCACGTTTCGCCCTGCTGGGAATCGAACCCAGGTCTCTCGCTTCCGAGACAAGCGTTCTAATCACTGAGCTACAGGATTTATTAGCGTGATTTACCCTCTCTAGCCCGGTTTGACAGTCAGTTGGCTATGGATGCACCCCCCCCCCCCCCCCCACCCCCACCACCACTCCTCCATTGGCACAGTATGTTTCACTCCATGTGCGATTCGATCGATTGATCGAAGCAGAGAGAGAGAGAGAGAGAGAGAGAGAGAGAGACGATTAAATTAAAAACAACTATTTGCCTTTGAAATACGCGCACATTCCCGTGAGCCAGTGTCACAGAGCGATTCGCTTAGCCCTCGGTGAATAAAACGAAAAGTAGCTCAAAGTTGAATCCATTTCTGTTTCATATTAAAACTGTACGGAGGAAAAACACACACACACACACACACACACACAAAGTGGTAAGTAAGCGATTCTATTCTAGACCAAAATTATGTCTATAGAGATCCCAGTGTGACCTTTACAGAGTAGTTTAAAAGAGCACATCCCCAAATCGGGGAAACAGCAACGGGCCGTGTATCCTCCAGGTGAACGAGCCTTTTATCTTCGCTGATTGTCATGTTTAGATTTTCTTTCTACAATCCACCACGGACCTCAACTTCTCTCCGGAGTCAGAAATCGAGTTACCGCGGATGTGATCAAGGGATAATTGGGCCTTTGCCCTTTCTACCATCTTACAAAGCTTTGGTTTGCCGGATGAGGCTCGCTTGATGATTTTCTTACGGTTTACAATCGCACACGGTTTAACAAGCTCGGAGTGGGTCAGCGGACTGATTTCCCACTCCTGTAAGGAAGCCGTGACTCGCGTATCAGAAGCTATCGATCAGGCAGCCCCTGCGCTCAGCGCAGCCCAACTCCGAGGGCCCCAGCCACAAGAACACTTTGCAAGGAGAGGCCATTTAGAGAGGCAATTAAAACCGATGGCAAATTAAATCGACAGGCAATTTAATCTCTGCCCGACTCACGCACATGGGTAGCTTGCGATCCAGGTACCTCTGCAAAACCCACGGGAATGAGTTATAAATAAACAATAATTATATAATAATCCCTGCATTTGATATCGCGCTTTTTACGTCTTCGAGACTGTGTCTCAAAGCGCTTCACAGAATGTACTGTAAAGTGACCGGACTGTATATTTTGGAGGCGAAACGCGGCAGTATGTTCTGTGAAAGCGCTCTGAGACGTCTAGAAGACGTGAGAAACGCAATATCAAATGCAGGGATGATTATTATACTATTAATCAGCACAGTGACTTTCAACGACAGATTAAAATACCAATTCTGATGTACGAGAACCTGGTATTTATAGCATTTAAATGTCTCATCGTTGCGTTAAGGCGTTATATCAAATGCAAGGATTATTATTATTATTATTACTATCAACTGCTTCCAGTCAACAGTCATTCGACTTTCAGTATATCACGTTTGCCCCCTGCCCTTGACTATCATCAGGACAATTATCAAACTGTTTTGAAGTTGGATTTCAGTGTAGGGTTTTTTTTGTTCACGTTTGAAATTCAATTTGGAATTTAAAATAATAATAATATTAATAATAATCCTTTCAGCACCTTATCACGTGGTTGGGACATCTCAAAGCGTTCATAGAATAAGAATTTAATAATAAGAATAATAATCCTTGCATTTGATTAAGCGCTTTTCACATCTTATCGACGTCTCAAAGCGCTTCACAGAATACACTGTAAACTGAATCGACTGTATATTTGTGGGCGGATTTGTATTATTGTGTGTTTTTTTTCATTTACATTACATGTTGCATTATTATTAGCCTTGCCTTCTCTCGCCTCTGCCAAGCACCTGGTGAATCCAAGGCAGTAGCAAATCCATCATTAGAAATCATGTACGGTACACAACTCCCCTACAAGTACACGGGATGATCTAAAGGTTTTTTTATGGTGGAATGGTTCCCTTATCGGATTTCGCTGATCTTCTCTGTGTGTGTTTTGGCTGGTGAGGATTGTGAGATTGTGAAAGAGGAGAGGGCTTGCCTACCTTGTTAAATGACAGCTGGTACCGCTGACAGGGAACATTTGATTTCCCTGAGCTTAATGCTCTAGGGTTTTCTAATTCTATTCGAGGCAGACAGATGTGATTTCGATTCGGATATCATTCCTTTTTTTTTGAAAAAACAAAAATAATAAATAACAAGAATTTTTTTTTGACACAAAAAAACTTTATCGAACACGCACAGATAGAGGACCAAACCCCCGCCACCGCCACCCCCCCCCCCCCCACCCCCTGAGAGTCCGTGTCAATCAATCGGGTTGCCAAACGCACACATCTCGTTCTTAAATGAATTAGCTGGCATTTCCATCTCACTTTCGTTTTGTTTCCCCCCCCCCCCCTCTCTCTCTCTCTCTCTCTCCTCTTTAGTTCTATCTCTCCTCTCTCTCGCTCTCTCTCTCTCTCTCTCTCTGCCTCTCGCTCACAGTTTTCGCCTGCTGACAAATTTGCTGCAGATGGTTGGAACGGTGGAGAAGGCTGTCAATGCCGATTTGCAGTCACGTACATGACAAGAGCGCTGATTGTTTCTGAAGGGCCCCTACATGAGGACCACATGGACCCTGACATTTTGTGATAAGCCCTCGAGAAACCTCTCAGTTCGACGGCGGGCGGGATAGAGACTGAGCAACCCTTGAGCTGGCTTCGGGGGGGAATCGTTCAGTGTGGCAGCAGCTACCACTCGACACTCGCACAAAAAAAGCCCGAGCTAGATATACCACTCACTAGCCTGTGGAACCCCAAAGCCTAACAGCAAGCAAACTGGCGTCTCTTATCGTCTGTCACTTCGCTCGACTTGAAAGTTGTCTTTAAAGAGTTAATCCTGGCACAAGCTTTTTTTTTGTGTGTGTGGCCGAAAAAACTCTCGACTATTATTTGAAGGGAGGTGGGGGGGTAAGTCTCGACTTTCTTATTGCTGCCTCTTCGGGACGTACATTAGTAATAATATTAATAACAATACTAATAATAACAGTGATAATAATCCTCGCATTGGATACAGCGGCTTATCGTGTCTTTGAGATGTCTCACGATGGACTGAGAGCGCGGCAGCCATTGCCAATGGCACCAAGCACGTTCCCCGATCGACTGACCACTGGGTTCTTGGCCCACTGCTAACCCAGGGAGTGGGGTGGGGGGGGGGGCGGGGGGCGGGCGGGGAGGGGGGGCAAATTTGCCATCTGCCACCCGTTCAGGCACAGGCTCCATAAACTCGGCGCCCTGACAGTGTGTATTAACTCTCACGGTATTTTTCAAACCAGACAGGCAGAGTGCGTACCACCACCACAACAACAACAACAACAGCAACGATCGCTTATCGGTCATGCGGAGGGAAACGCCCCCGAGGTCGAAGCTTTGACTCGCTTGGAGAGCCCGTGGATAATGAACGCACTCACCTCCGTGAGTGATTAGGAATTTCGTAACCTGATGGTTGATTTACGCGTGCATTTCGACTTGTATGTGTGTTCCATGTCACCGTCTATTGTCTATCTACAGCAAGTGCGTATTAGAGCATTTTACGTCCACCCTTTTAATCAATATATACTGTATATATATAGATAAAACAGTATATATATGTATGTTAGATATGTCAAATATTAGACTATTCACATTTAAATAATGATTTCCATTGGAAAGTCTGCATAAACTAAGTATAGGAATAAGCAATTTGAAGCAGTTGTTTTCATTATATGGTAAGTAATTCTTTCCTTTGAAAACCTGGTGAAGAAAATATCACAAAACCAGCCTGGCTGGTAGATCAGACAGCTCATCGCGTTACTTTGCGCAATCTAAATGCCATTTGATTCTGGCTATTAGAGTTGTGTTGAGAGACTCTCTCTACATCAGTGTTGGTCTTCAAGACACAACACGACTAGTATTGAGCACGCACACACAGACACAGACACAGATAGACACATACACGGACGTGCGCGCACACACACACACACAGATGTACAAACACACACCTCGGACTCACTGTGACTTTATCAAGACGATCGATTGTGATCCGTAGGCTTGGAGTGATTTTATCCGAATGATGCGAATACTTCCCATGAACACTATTGCGCCCAAATTGCGAGGAAAAGGTGAGACCCTGGGGTGAAAGGCGCTCGATCGAAGGCAAGGTTAATTATTCATTATTATTATTGTTAAGAATTATTATTATTCCAATCGGCCGCCGCGTTTCGCCCACAAAACATACAGTCGAGTCACTTGCAGTGTATTCTGTGAAGCGCTTTGAGATGCTTCGAAGACGTGATAAATAAGACGCTGTATCAAATACGAGGGTTATTATGATTATTATTAGTATTATTCTAACTGTTCTGACCTTCAGAAGATGTGATTTGATCCTGAGAGAGACAGAGAGACACAGAGAGAGAGAGACAGACAGATAGAGAGAGGGAGAGAGAGCGCAGAGCATTCTCTGGGTGGGTCAGGAATATTCGTTTAAAACACTGGGTAAAAGTGAAACAACACAAATGTCTTCATTATTACCGGGAGCGAGTTTGACATTAGATGTCCAAAACACAATGGTGTGTGTGGGGCGCGGGGTGGGGGGGGTGAGTGGGTGCGTGGGTGAGGGCGAAAAAAAGTATTGCCCGTACATCAAACGAGCGAAGGCTGTATTTATAAAAGGTTTTTTTTTCTTCTCTCTCTCTCTCTCTCTCTCTTTTCCCTCTCCACGTCTCAAAGAAAAAATAGCTCCCAGGCGAAATGCGCATGACGATACCATTTAGGGAGAAAAAGGGGATGATCGGTTTGATCAGTACAGCCTCGGGGGGCCCTGTCTCCCAGACAATATAAATGCCTTACACGAAATTTAATTGTTTTCATTTTCAGTTGGGGAGATCGAAGTGAAAAGCCACTGAACACATCACACACTCCTGAGCGCAAATGCCAGAGCTAAGGAGAGAGAGAGACCACGGCGTTTCTGGGGGTAAAAACAGCCTTGGCTGTTTTATTATTTGAACTGCGACAACCTTCACCTTTTCCCTCAAATTCTTCCTGACCCCCCACACCCCCCCCCGCCCCCCACGCACCACCCCACCCTCCCCGAGAGAAAAAAAAGGTAGGACTTATCTTTGAAAAGGTTTATTTAACGCGGAGAGATATTAAGCCATGTTTCCTCAATGTCCAAACTGTCTTAACTGTGGTACGAAAATCTGATGGCATTGCTGGCGTCCAGTATATCGGAGGCAGGGAGCAACGTGTTTCGTACAGTATAAGTCGTTTGTCTTTCTTATTCTTTTGTTTAAAACACCCAAGAAAAAAGCAAGAACTGTGCGGTTTTCGAATAGTATGAGAAAACAAGACTAGTCGATTAAACTTGTCCAGAGAACTGCAACTAACTCGGTGTGCAGGGGTGTGTGGTGTACAGTGTATGTATCTGGCTGCCGTATACTCTAAATTGTGCCATCAGTTAGTTTTCGACACTGAAACTGTCCGTAATTTTTTTTTAGTGGGAATTGGTGATGGAGAGGAGAAGTATCGATCACAAGAATTTTGATGTGTGTGTGGTGGTGGGGTGGGTGGGTGAGGGATCTGGGTGGGGTGGGTGGGTGGGTGGGTTGGTGAGAGGTCTAGGTGGGTGGGTTGGTGAGGGGCTGGTTGGGAGAGGAAGGGGAGTTTGTTCCATTGAGAAACTAAAAACACTTGTTAAAGGTTTGACAATATCGGGCTGACAAGAGGTAAAAGGCTTAGGGGCTATTTTTACATGTAGTTTGAGTGGAACTGCGTTAGAAAGCAGGTTATGAGAGACTTTTCTACCTAAGGTGGCTTAAAGCTCGGATCTTCAAGCCACTGCGGCTGGCGTTGACAGTTTAAGGTCATGTTTGCTGGTACTGTACAGGTTTAGGAATGTTTCAATACAAACGGCAATCAGCCCTGGTTGGCGTGGCTCTGTGTGTGTGTGTGTGTGCGCGTGTGTGTGTGTGTATCACGGCTGCGTCGCTCGGAGATGACTTCTCCCGATGTCACTGAGTTTCGGTGAAGTTTCGGGAAGGAATGACATGTTCGAGTTACTGCCCTGGGGGTGTGCGGGAGTTGGGGGGCGTGGGGTGGGGGGGGGGGGGGGGGGAGGGCGGTGGGGAGTGGTGGGGTGGGAAGTGTGGAGCTCCTGTAGCTCAGTAGTTAGAGCGCTCGCCTTACAAGTATGCGAGACCTGCGTTCGAATCCAGGCAGATCAGGGCGAAACCTTGGGCAAGTTTCCTTACTCCAAACACAATAAAAACACAATAATTAAATTGGTCATTTTTAATCCACGACTGTCTTTCTGTGTGAAGAGGGGGGGACGCTGCCGTGCGCAATTGGCTGCCGCGTTTCTCCCACAAATAAATACAGTCAATTCACTTTACAGTATAATCTGTGATGCGCTTTGAGACGTCGATAAGATGTGAAAAGCGCCATATCAAATGCCAAGGATTATTACTGTATTATTATTATTTCTGTCAAAATGCTGTGTGTGTGTGTGGGGGTGTGTGTGGGTGTGTGTGTGTGGTGTGGGAGGGAGGGAGGTCTGAAAGCATTGACTCATTACCCTATTGGTGTCGCTGACAGAATCCAAGGCAGAGCTGGTCGATGATCACCAAGTAGACAGCGGTGTGAACCCACCTCCTTTTGCCAGATGCAATCTCAACGCAACGAGGGGTCCAGTGACTGACCGCTCCATTGACCAGGGCTCCATCAAAGCGCTTCCCGGAATCTACTGGGCGCAGTCGGCTGCCGCGTTTCGCCCACAAAATATACAGTCAATTCACTTTACGGCACTTTCCGTGAAGCGCTTTGAGACGTCGAGAAGACGCGAAAAGCTGCTTTATCAAACGCACAGATTATTATTGTTCTACTATTACTGTAAGATGAATTGACTGTGTATTTTGTGGGCCAAACGCGGCAGCCAATTGCGCACAGCAACGTCCACACAAACAGTCGTGCGTTGAAAATGACCAATTTATTATTGGAGGGGTGATTTTTGAGGGATTATTGTCGGGTACGTGTGTATGTGTGTGTGTGTGTGTGAGTGTGTGTGTGTGTGTGGAGTAAGGAAACTCGGTTTTCGCCCTGACCTGCCTGGATTTGAACCCAGGTCTCGCTTGCGAGGCGAACGCTGTTATCACCCAGGTACAACTTTGTGAACCAGCTGACAGCCCAAGATCGCAGCTGATCCTGCACCCAGAATCTCCTCCTCATATTGTCCCTAAAACCAGCAATTCTGGGCAGGATTATCAGGAAGTTTCCTTTTTTTTTCAAACATGTTTTTTCTTAAAGGGGCAGGAAACACAAGCCCTTTCCAGAGCCCTTTCCTAAAACGCACCGGATCACATCGCAATGCACGGCCTCGCCGACGCTCAAACGGTTCTCAGAACGTCTCTGTGGACTTCACTGCCAAACCTGCTGTGGTTAGAGCACTTGCCTTGGGCTTACAAGTGGTGAGACCTGTGTTCGAATCCAGCCAGGTCAGGGCGAAACCCTGGGCAAGTTTCCTTACTCCTTACACACACACACACACGCACACACGCACACACGCGCGCGCGCGCAGCGCGCCTAATAATAATCCCTCCTCCCCCCAAAAACCACAATAATAAAATTGTTCATTTCAACCCACGACTGTTTGTGTGGGAGGGAGGGACGCTGCTGTGCGCAGTTGGCTGCCGCGTTTCGCCCACAAATATACACACAGTCAATTCACTTTATATATTCTGTGAAGCGCTTTGAGACACAGTCTAGAAGCCGTGAAAAGCGCTTTATCAAATTCAAGGATTATTATTATCATCACAGTATATTATTTATTGTACGTCAACACGGCAGCTGATTTTGTGCACAGTAAAATGTCCCACGAAAAGCCACCAACGAAACGTCCGATCATTTTGCTATCTGTCGGAATTTTCCGCTCGTGTCTTGTTGATGTTCAGCCGAACAGGCAGATAGAGGGGAAAGATTAGCATTAACGTTAAACAAGACGATAGGCAGCCTGACACACAGTCCTGTAACAAGAAAATAACAACCGCCATTTTGGGGGGGGGGGTCACTCGTTTCCGCGACTGTTTGCAGGGAACGCCGCAATGAAACGGCGGAGGCTTTGTCCTCACAAAACAAACCGGTCGATTCAATGGACAGTGAATATTCCGTGAAACGAGAATTTGAGACTTCTCGAGGACGTGACAAGGCGCCGTGTCAAACGCAAGGATTAATACGATCCTTTTTTTTTTTACCCGTTTTCCTACAGTCTCGCAAAATCAAAATCGAGCAAAGCGGAGGGGCTGGTGAGGCACGGGGTTTAAAAGCCCTGGGTTAGGGTTTTATTAACAGTGACAGATGTGAGTTTTCCTCGAAGAAATGGATATCGGATCAACAAGGGTCCCCCGAGCATTGATAGCATTTCTCTCGTTTACATATGTCGGGAGGGCTGCGCTGTGTGTGAAGCGATGAACGTTTGAGATAGTTTCGATCAAATCCAGCCTCCCGAACGGCGCACACAGACACAGACTCAGACAAACCCTCCCCCACCACCGAAAAAAAGAAGAGAAATCGCAATCTGCGCGGCGTACTGCTACCAAATAGTTTTGTGATTTAAAAAGTCAAACCCCAGGCGCGGATGGTCAGGTCATAATCAAAACCTGGTTTGTAGGTAATTTCAAACAGCTTAAGTTATTCTCTCCTGTTTTTTGATCTGATCTGAACACTGCAATTAGATTACAGCTGTGTAATTATTCCCAGCTATCCACCGCTCTACGCAATTTTGGATTGGAATATTCAAGACAGCAATTTGTGGACGTTTAATGTGTCTTTGCCCTTTTTTTTGCGGTGTGGCGGGGGGGCGGGGGAGGGGTCAGGGGGCGAGGGGTTGAGGGGGGTGGGGAGGGAGGATGGAAGGGGGGAAAGGGGGGAAGGGGAAATCGATCATTTTGCACGAACTTTGCAACTGCAAAGGAAGTGAGCTGTGTTTAGGTTCAGTGCAGTCAGACATCACGTCCAGGATGATGAATGCATCTCCAGTATGTTTAATTCTTAATCCCGTCCACATGTTTAACTACTTGCATACAACCGCTGTAGCTCAGTGGTTAGATCACTCGCTTTACAAGCGCGAGAGACCTTTTTTTTTGAATCCAGGCAGGTCAGGGCGAAACCTTGGGCAAGTTTCCTTACTCCACACGCACACACACACACGCACCTAATAATAATACCTGTCATTTTTAATCCACGGCTGTTTGTGGGGGACGCTGCTGTGCACAATTGGCTGCCGCGTTTCGATGGACTAAGGTAATATTCAAGGTTAAACCTTGGGCAAGTTCTTTACTCCACAGGCCTAATCATCATCAATATCATTCGTATTATTGTTATTGATATTAATAAGCCCAGAAGATGTGAAAAGCGCTATATCAAATGCAAGGATTATTATTATTTATTATTATATGAAATCGCATTGAATCACAAACGGCCACAATTGCGTCCCCTTGAAGTTAAATGTGATAAACAAATAAACGAATTAGTCATTTTCAATCCATGGCTGTTTGTAGGGGACGCTGCTGTGCGCAATCGGCTGCCGCATTTCGCCCACAAAAATATACAGTCAGTTCGCTTTGCAGTGCATTCCACGCACTTGCTATTTAAAGGGCAGGTAATCATTCTTCCTGCTGCGCCCGCCTTAAATAATAATAATACTACTGTAATAGTAATCCTTGCATTTGACATAGCAGCTTTTCATGTCTTCTAGACGTCTCAAAGCGCTTCACAGAATATACAGTAAAGTGAATTGACTGTATATTTGCGGGGCGAAACGCAGCAGCGTCCCCCACAAACAGTCATGGATTGAAATGACCGATTTTAGTATTTATTATTTATTATTATTGTTAGATGAATGCGGATCCCATGATACACATCGTTAAAAAGCTGTTGCTCAAATTCCTTTCTATCAAGCGTTGTGTTGAATTGAATATATTATCATTACTGTATACGTACGCACACGCGCGTGTGTGTGTGTGTGTGTGCGCGCGCGCGTGTGCAAACTATGTTGAGCAGAATAATAAGCCTTCCTTAAAGAGGGAGAGCAACTCACCCGAAGGACAACCTTGGGAGAACTTCAATCCGTTGTTCAATCTTGTCCTGTTTCGAACACGGTCTGCCAATCTAATCCCATCTATTTTCAGACCGGTTTTTTGCGTGTGTTGTTGTTGTTGTGATTTGACGTCGGAACGCATTTTCGGAGGACTTTCCGCCATGTAGGAAAATGGCACTTGCGGCTTGTCTCCGCAGCTCGTGACCCTACGATACGATTCCCCGAATGAAATCACTCCTCCTGGGTTCGTGGGTCGAGCAGCTTTCATTAACTCCTCTTCGGCCTCCGCTTCATGACAAGAGACCGTCAAAGAGAAAATCCATACTGTATTCTTTTTCTCTAAAAATCAACTGAGATAGACAGATACCTCCCCCTCACTGCCCCCCACTCCCCCCCACACACAACAACAACAACAACACCTTACATTTATATAGCGCCTTTCACGTCGAGAGGACATCCCAAGGCGCTGTACAGTCAGGTAGGACAAGAGCAGGGTGGGAAGGCTCAGGGCAGGATAAAGCATAGTAGGAAAAGTAACTGTATTAGTGGGCGAAACATGGCAGCCAAATTGCGCACAGCAGTGTCCCACAATCAGTCACGGAAGTGGGACTAGGGGCAAAAGGGGGTAAAGAAGCAAAGGGGAGGGGTCGAGGCAGGGGGAAAAAAGGCAGGAAAGTCGACTGTATATTTGTGGGCGAAACGCGGCAGCCAAATTGCGCACAGCAGTGTCCCCACAAACAATCGCGAAAATGGGGCCAGGGGAGAAAGGGGGAAAAGAGGTTATCAACGCGAGCTGTAATCTTTTATTGACCTGTTACCGAGATCTATTCTTTCATTTAGGCTGTCTAGCTGCCTTCTGTAGCAAAGACCTAATCTAACGCCAACGCCCGCAGAGTTTATCAGTTCATAGAATATTACAGCGCAGGCCATGGAAGGCCATTTGTAGAGCTCCTGTGGCTCAGTGGTTAGAGCGCTCGCCTTACAAGCTTGAGACCTGTGTTCGAATCCAGGCAGGTCAGGGCGAAACCTTGAGGCAAGTTTCCTTACTCCACACACACACACACACACACATACACACATGCCTAACAATAATCCGTCCCCAAAAAAAACCCCCCCAATAATAAAATCAGTCATTTCAATCCGCAACTGTGTGTGGGGGACGCTGCTGTGTGCAAACTGGCTGCCGCGTTTCGCCCACAAACATACAGTCAATTCACTTTACAGTATGTTCTGTGAAGCGCTTTGAGACGTCGATAAGATGTGAAAAGCTGCTGCTGTATATCAAATGCAAGGACTATTATTAGTAATATTATTATTATTATCATCCTGAGAACACAAGAATTTAATGCAGTCCCCGTAAGTACCACAAGGAGCCAAACGACAACGTTCTGGGATTGAATTCAACCATTTGTCAAATTCTGGATGCTTTCCACTCGCAGAGGAAATGAGAGTAGAACCCGGACCCCACGTGGAACTTCCCCCCCTCCTCCCTCCCCCCCCGCCCCCCACCACCGCCTCCGCGGTACTGTTCAGGATGTATCTGATCGACATAACTTCCTGGGCTCACGCCTGCTGCCAACTCACACACACAACACACCTCAAAGCCACACTTTCTCGTGTTTACGTTCGCTCCCAATGAATTTGCATCGAATTAAGCTCTCTCTCGCTCTCTCTCTCTCTCTCGCTCTCTCTCTCTCTCCGTCTCCCTCTCTCTCTCTCCCGAAACATCGGGCGAGTTAAGAATAGACCCGAGGTTGCGAATAAGAAGCCGCGGGAGTGATGACACAATGTCACTTTAGTAGCTCTGAGTAAACTCTATCAAATGCAAGTTGTGGGGCTATTGCAGTAATGTAGTAATCTGGGATGAGTTAACTCTGAGTTCGAGTTAACGCGGAGAGTAGGAGGAGAATAGAGGTCGGTGGCAGGGCAGAGCAGAGCAGAGATGATTGGAACGGGACCCAAAGAGTCGGAGCTGGTAGCTTGCGGCTCTCACCTTAACTGTCAGAATCCTTCACCGAAATAAACTCCCCCAAAAAAAACCTTTTGCTGTAAAACAACAACACATACCCTACAGTTAAAAATAATCACCTCAGAGAGAGAGGGAGAGACAGAAAGAGAGAGAGAGAGAGAGGCAGGCAATACAGTCTGCAGCTGGCCGATGCCTTCAACAAGGGAACCCTGGAGTCTCGGTCTTAGTATCGGTTGCAAGTTGTCCCAGCGGGAACACAAGTCGCTCACAGCAGCCGAGAAGAGCTCGACCATTCCTGTCTCGTCCACCTTCCACTAAACTGCCCTGCGGAGCGAGCAGAACCCGAGGCCCCGAGAGCCTGGTGAGCAGGGTCACGCACGGGGAGTGTTATCCAGGGAGTAAACACGGCAGCGAAACATCCAATAAAACGGCAAGCGTTTGGCTGGGCTAAAGTGGGGCCGGGGTGGGCGGGTGGTGTGGACGGACGGACGGGAGAGGGGGCAATAGTCATGTATGGCTATTCCTTGGAATGTCTCACACAGTCGGAGGGCTTCTCAAGGCTGAATACCCGAGCGTTGATCACACTTGTTCGGTGAGGTTCTGCTGAAAGGAGCGAGAGAGTCCGGTAGCTCAGTGGTTAGTTAGAGCATTGGGCTTACAGTATAAGCAAGATGGGTTCAATTCCAAGGCAGATCAGGGTGAAATCCCGTGCAAGTTTCCTTACTCCACACGCCTATCGCTCCAAAAATAAACAATAATGTAGGTGGGGAGTGGGTGGGGAGTGGGGTGGGGAGCGGGTGGGGGGGGGAGGTGGCTGTTGTGGGTGGGAGGGGGGGGTAATTGGGGAGAATAAGATTGGAAGCAATTCCTTAATGTGGAACGATACAACCAGTTAATTAGTCAAAAGGGGAAAGGTCTATTTTTAAACCATTCGCGAAACTCGTAACGAGCCCAGCAGTTCCACCTCCTCCTTCTGTGTTTAAATCCCTGCGCGGTTTTTTTTTTACCGTTCTCGGGCTCAGTGGACTTCATTAGGAGATTCTTCGTGCGTTCTTGTGTACGAAGATGTGTCGCTCGAAGAGTGTATTCCACAGGTAACTTCTTCCACCAGGGCTTTCTTCTGTTTGTGGAAGGGAGGGCATGTTCCTCTATTGCTTCTTCCCTCCACACACCACAGAGCCCTCCCAGCAGCGAGGGCAGGCTGGAGGGTTGGAGGCTGGAGGGTTGGAGGCTGGAGGGTTGGAGGCTGGAGGGTTGGAGGCTGGAAGGTTGGAGGCTGGAAGGTTGGAGGCTGGAGGGTTGGAGGCTGGAGGGTTGGAGGCTGGAGAGTTGGAGGCTGGAGGGATGGAGGGCTGGAAGATTGGAGGCTGGAGGGTTGGAGGGTTGGAGGGCTGGAGGGTTGGAGGGCAGAGTAATAACCTGTTTAAAATTAAAATAAAATAATGACAGTGCAGTCAAGAGAATAGTGAAATCAAAAACCTTCACATTTACATAATCATAATAATCATAATAATAATAATAATCCTTGCATTTGATATCGCGGCTTTTCACATCTTATCGACGTCTCAAAGCGCTTCACAGAATATACTGTCAAGTGAATTGACTGTATGTTTAGCGCGCGCGCACGTGTGTGTGTGTGTGTGTGTGTGTGTGTGTGTGTGTGGAGTAAGCAAACGTGCCCAAGGTTTCGCCCTGACCTGCCTGGATTCGAACACAGGTCTCACGCTTGTAAGGCGAGTGGCTCTAACCACAGAGCTACAGGGGACTCCACATTTGATTGACACAGCGTCTTTCACGTCGGTAGTTCGTCTCAAAGCGCTTGGTAGGGTAACGGAGTGTGAGCAGTATTCACTGTGTCATGTGTCCCCCCCACCCCCCCTCTTCCCCCCTCCACCTTTGCTGTTTCCCTTCAGTTAAACCTTCCCCAAAGGAAACAGTCTCCGAGACTTTTCACACGTGATTCCACTGAGACAGTATTCCCAGGAACAGGTGTTATTGCTCGGCTGTTTTGATGCCTCGAAGCCAGGGTTTCATTTCTCACTTTGTCTGCCAGCCAAGTGTAAATAATTCACAGGCAGGCAAGGCAGGTAGGAAACGACAGGCTCACTGAACACAACAATCGTTCAGTCTCTCTTTTTCCAGGAAGGAACCCAACACTGCGAGCGACTTTTGAGATTTAATAACAATCTCGCTCCAGTTGGTTTTGCCCTTGAAAACAACTCCAGTTTTCCCCGCTCTTCTGCTAATTGTGGGTGACCGAGAATGCAACGAGGGCAGGATGGGAGTGAAGTTGACGTACGTTGGGTGGCTTGTATTGTATGTTGACGCGTGCGACAAGCACGGAGCCGTACAGTTCCAGGAATTCGAACGGAATGAGCGTTGCTTTGATTCGCGTTACATACCCTCGCGTGATTGTGCGCGGTTGATTTCTTTTTGGTTGGTCGGCAGGTTTCAGGCCGAGGAACGCGTTCTCCGAAGGGCCGGTGAAAACGGCGAAAAATATACCCACGTCAAATTGAACACGTCGCCGGACGACGACGACGACAACAACAACAACAGGAACAAAATTATTTATCGGGCGCCGTTCACGTCGGGAGAACAGCTCAGGAGTTACCGAGGAGCCAGACATCGACCGGACAAACTGAAGGCAGATTCCTGCCTCGCTGCTTAAGAGAAGATAACAAGAATAATAATACTAATCCTTGCCTTTGATAATTCTCTTGTGATACAACGCCTTTTCACGTCTCCCACGCGTCTCAAAGAGCTTCACAAGACTGCGCTGCAAAGAGAATTGACTGTATATATTTTGCGGGGGAAACGCGGCAGCCATGACAGTCGTGGCTTGAAGTGAACAATTTATTATTTATTTTTCCTGGGATTATTATCAGGTGTGTGTGCGTGTATGTGTGTGTGGAGGAAGGAAGGAAGAAGGAAGGAAAATTGCGGCAGAGGTTTCGCCCTGACCTGCTGGGAATCGAACCCAGATCTCTCTCTCTCTCTCTCTCTCTCTCTCTCTCTCGCGCGCGCTTGCGAGGCGAGCGCTCTAAGTAACTGCCGAGCTCTGCGTTAAAGAGATGTCCAAGGAAGGGTTGACCTGCAAGATCAGCGCGCTCTACAAACACAAAGAGCGCAAGCCAAAGAAGCCTCATTACATTCCCAGGCCGTGGGGCAAGCCTTACAACTACAAATGCTTCCAATGTCCGTTCACCTGCATGGAGAAATCCCACCTCTACAACCACATGAAGTACAGCCTGTGCAAGAACTCCCTCTCGCTGCTGATCGAATCCGACTGGCCCGACAAGAAGAGCAACGTTCTCCACTCGGATCTGCGCCTGTTCCAGGAGGAAAGCGTGCGGGCGGTGGCGGGGACGGCGCGGACCGGCAGAGGCGGCCAGGACAGCGCGGAGCTCGGCGAGGGGAGGCGGGGGGAGATCGGCGAGGGGAGGCGGGGGGAGATCGGCGAGGGGAGGCGGGGGGAGCTCGGCGAGGGGAGGCGGGGGGAGCTCGGCGAGGGGAGGCGGGGGGAGCTCGGCGAGGGGAGGCGGGGGGAGCTCGGCGAGGGGAGGCGGGGGGAGCTCGGCGAGGGGAGGCGGGGGGAGCTCGGCGAGGGGAGACGGGCGGAGGCGGAGGACATCACCGTTAAACCGGACGCGCTCGGGTGCGACTGCGAGGCCGGCGTTTCGGAAAACCCCACCGGCGACAACTCGGCTCCGGACGCTGGGAGCGGGAGGGGGACGGGGACGGGGAGGGGGAGAGGCGCAGAGGAGGAGGAGGAGGAGGAGGAGGAGGAGGGGGAATCCAGAGGCTCGCCGCCTGAGATCCCGCCAGCTCCGAGGAGCGCAGCGGCCGCCAAAGCCGACAGGAAAGCCGAGGCCGACATTATCATAATGGACGTGTTTTCCCTGAAGGGCTCGGCGGGGACGCGCCGGGCGCTGCCGTCAGGGGAGCTGGACACCGAGCCGCGGCGGCACAGGCCGCACAAGGGCCGCGGAGGAGACGGCAACGGCAGCAACGGCGGCAACGGCGGCAACGGCGGCATCCTGATGGAGCAGTGGAGGCTGGTGGCGTCCGGGCATCGCAAAACCCCAGCGGCTTGCTCCTCCTCCCCCTCCCCCTCGTCTCCCCCGCGCGCGGACGCCAACGTGATTCCCTGCTACCCGCCGCCCGCTGCGCTCGGCGATTACCAGGAGCAGCCGGGACTCAACCTGTCCGTCCTCGGCGTCAACTACCCCGTCAACCATAGCCTGTTCTCCTACCTGAGCCCAGCCATCGCCGGCCAGGCTGCCCCCGCCCACATGGCGCAGCTGCCTTTTCTGGCCTCGTCGGCTCAGTTGGTCCACCCTCACCCTCACCCTCACCCTCACCCTCACGGACATCTGCAGTCGGTGGTGCACTTGTCCGACAGGACTACTCACCACTCCAGGTTCTTCTACCCTCTGCTGTTCGAACACACGTTCGGCCCCGGCGAGGGCAGGAAGTCTGGCCCCGCGACTCCCCGAGCCCCGCCCGCGTCCCGATCGCCGGACGGTCCCGGCAGAACTCGCCCTCGCGAGGCCCCGGCGGAAACGCCGGCCGCCGACCGCGGAGAGAGACGTCCCGCGCAGCCCAGCGATCCCGCCCCCGCCTGGCGCAGGAGCCGGCCTGTCCGGGGCAGGTCGCCGGCCGCGGAAGACAACGCGAGAGACGCCAAAGCCGTGACGCCGGCGCCGCAGCCAGCCGGAGGGGCCCGAGCCGCGGGCGGGAACCAGGAAGGACGCACCTCCATCGCTTCGGGGGCGGCGGGCGGCAGCGGAGACGTCGCCGGTGGTTTCCTGGGCAAACCATCGGGGGCCTCCGCGGATTCCGTTCCCCCGGGCTCCAAACGCCACGGGGGCAGGTCACCGCAACCTCCCTCAGCGGAGAAAGGAACGCAGCAACACAACAGGTTAGTAGAAAAACTCGACGGTCTTATTACGGACTCCGATGCCATATTAACTTCCAAATGAATGAATGAATGAATCACTCAATCAATCAATATATCTATCAATCAATCAATCAAAATAATAATAATCCTTGCATTTGATATAGCAGCTTTTCACGTCTTATCAACGTTTCAAAGCGCTTCACGGAATGTACTGCCAAGTGAATTGACTGTATATATATTTGGGGGAGAAACACGGCAGCCAATTGCGCACGGCAGCGTCCCCCCCACAAACAGTCCCCCAATCAATCAATCAATGAATTAAATGTAATAATAATAATACGTAACATTTGGTACTGCGCTTTTCAGTCTCAAAGCATTAGAAACATAATAATAATAATAAGATAATAATAACATATATAGGAACAGGCATAGGCCATTCAGCCCCTTGAGCCTCTTCCGACATTCTATAAGATCGGGTTCCGTGTGTTTGCAGGACATGCTGTAAAGTGCAGTGACTGTGTATGTTCTGGGGGATTGTTCTGTGGGTTAGGACACTGGGAGAAACACTTTTCTCCGGGCAATTTCCGTATCCTTGAGTCGCCAATTCCCAACCCTACAGCCTGGAAGTCAATGTCCAATTCTATCTGGGGTATAATTGCTCAAAGTTTCGCCCTGACCTGCCTGGATTCGAACACAGGTCTCAGGCTTGTAGGGCAAGTTCTCTAACCACTGAGCCATGGGACTCTCTCTCTCTGTCTCTGTGCGCGAGTTGTAGAGATTGTAGTGAGATCTCCCTCTCTCTCACCTTCTCTGTCTCTCTCTCTCTCTCTCTCTCCCTCGTACTAATCCGATTAGTTCTGTTTGTTACTTTTTCCAGTTGCCAGCCCGCTGTCAAAGGGAAGGTCTCACCTCCGCCCCACAAGCCGTTGAGCCATTGGAGCCCAGAGCCTTGCGTGCGCCTGAAAGACACACTGGACAGCCCCCCCGAGCTCGGCAGCCCGTCCCCGCCTGCCTCTCCTCCGCGCAGAAATCTCGCAGAGATCCTACAGCCGGACGAGGAGGGCGAGGAGGGCGAGGACGGCTCGACGGTGTTGATCGACGACCTGTGCAAAGTCATCCACGAGTACCGGGAGGTGGAAGAGCAACTCTGCCTCCTGGACAGCGAGGCCCGGCCGGGGCAGAGGCCACTGAGGAGCCAACTGGCCAAGATCAGGGAGGAACTGCTCCACATCCGCCGGGCGCTGGAGAAGACGGCCAGACAGCCCGAGGGACCACTGGACCTCTCGGTCAAAAGGTCGCTCGACGGGATGGCCAAGAGCCACAAGAGAAGCGGCGGGGAGCGAGGAGGAGGAGGAGGAGGAGGAGGAGGAGGGGAAGGAGGAGGAGGAGCCTTAGACAACCGGGGGCCTCAGATCTCGCCGGTGGACGAGGCTCAGCCGGTGGACGGGTGCAAGGAGAGCCGGGTCGGCGGCTGGACGACGAGGTCGTCGTCGTCGTCGCCGCGGCCAGAAAACCGCTCGACCCCGGACATCGGAGGCGGGAGGGCTCGCGAGGCTGGAGACCTCCCCAACGCGGCGGTGTCTGCCGAGCGAGGAGAGGGCGCGGCCGAGGTGAGGCCGGGCGGTGGCGGAGCCGGAGGCGGTGGAGGCGGAGGCGGCTCCGAGGTGCCGAAGGACTGGCCGACTCTGGCCAACAGAACCACCAAGTGTGAAGCGGACTCCAGCGTCCCTCTCGGCGTCGACGGGAGGCTGTCCTCGCGGCCCGGCCGGCCCTACCCGGGGCCGGAGGACGGCCAGCCGCCCAGGTGTCAGGCGCTGAAGAGGTCGCTGTCCGGCGAGTGCCAGAGCGAGAGGGAGAAACGGTCCCGGATCAGTCCCCTGGTGGGGGAGAGATTAACAGCCATCAAGCAAAGCAGGGTGGTGTGAATGTCATTGTTTAGTGGGGTTGGGTTGGATTGAGTTGGGTTGGGTTGGGTAGAGATTGGGCTGAGGAGGAGTTGGGGGAGAAATCACTGACGTTGTGTGTGAGGGTAAAGCACACAGGTAAAGCCAATGTGGAGCTCCTGTGGCTCAGTGGTTAGAGCACTTTCAAGGGTGAGACCAGTGTTTGAATCCAGGCGGGTCAGGGCCAAACCTTGGGCAAGTTTCCTTATTCCATACACACACACACACACACACACACACACACCCACACACACACACAGTGTATAATAATCCCCCCCCCCCAAAAAACGACAATAATAAAAATTGATCATTTTCAACCCACGACTGTTTGTGGGGGATGCTGCTGTGCGCAATTGGCTGCCGCGTTTTGCCCAACACTTGATGGTTTGAAACAAAACCTTTCAAACGTTTAGACAGTGTGTGGATTCAGTCCGTCCGTCCGACAACGGTCACGCCCCCTCCCACCTACCCCCTCCATAATTTATGGTCCCCACTCACTAACCCTGCTCACATCTACAAACCCAACCATTATCCAATCGCGCCTTGCCCTTCTATCGAAGATAAATCACATTTATAGAGCGCCTTTCACGTCAGGAGGACGTCCTAAGGCGCTGAACGGTCAGGTCGGGACCCGATGCCCTTGTTATTGTTTGGCGTGGGACCAATCGAGAGCCATTTCGATGAGCCAGCTCAGGCGCTATGAGCCAAATAGCCTCTTTCTGTGCTGCGTGATTCTCTGCAGAGTCCGTCCAAACCGTTTACCTGTCTCAAGCACTGATGGTCTATCAACAACAACAACAACTTGGATTTATATAGCGCCCTCCAAGCCGGACAGCGTCTCAGAGCATTTCAAAGAGCGTCGTCCACATCTGACGTTTATTTTGTTGGTTTGTTTTATCTCAAATCCCCGGCATTTCGGGTTTTGTTTTCTCGTCGTCTCTGCTCTGTGTGCGAAACTGTGGCTACAGAGTCGAAAGGGGCCAGGGGTGTTCCAACGATGAACAAAACGGGAAGGTAAATTCCCCTTCTGTCGCTCAGGTTATTATTATTATTATTATTATGGTGTCTCACGTACAATCAGCCAACGCATAAACCAAAAAATAAATAAAAAATAAAGGCACTTTAAGGTCAACAAGTCTGAAACATCCACCCAATCTAACCTTCGAGGAGCAAGGCTCCCTAGTTTCCCTTAAACTTTTAAAGACTGATTGGGGCAAAAT
Organism: Hydrolagus colliei; assembly: GCA_035084275.1. Taxonomy (NCBI): domain Eukaryota; kingdom Metazoa; phylum Chordata; class Chondrichthyes; order Chimaeriformes; family Chimaeridae; genus Hydrolagus; species Hydrolagus colliei. The sequence continues at coordinate 95,785 of JAYJKW010000234.1, read as the reverse complement.
TGTGGGACAGACTTTTTCAATCCAGTGGTTGAAAATCAACCGATTTTCGGGAAGTCCTTGGGGAACAAAAATTAACTTCCCGAATGAGCACTGAATTTCAACCCTTTCTCCACAATTCTGCGTCACCTTAAATGTGAAGACAAAGCGGTTGTTACAAAGCTGAAGGGACCGGGTGGAATTCCTGGCTCCAAGATGTATAAAATGCCCCCCTTTTTAATAACTATTTATTTGAGTTGGATGTGGTGTGGATTCAAATCCGTTCTCTAAATGATTGGGGTAGATTAAGCATGCTCTCTGTCGAACTATGTTATAATCAGAAATCTTGTGTGGTTTTATTTTTCGTGTGCGCGTAACTCTCTTATTTAACTGAATGGTTAACTCCTGTGTCTCATTTGTTACTCATTCCCACTGTTGTGACACTTGCACTGGTTAATAATAAACATGGTGACAACTAATGACTGACCTTAAACCTGGATTATGATATTTTACTCTCCGTACACACAGCGCCAATAAAACCTATGAGTAAAATGACACAGTGTCCCATATATAGGGAGTTCAGGCAGCACTTTGGGGCAGGAATGTCCAAGTTATTAGGACGATGGGAAGAGCAGGGTTGTGTTGTGAGATACTGATCTCAGCCACAAACAGGCAGGAGAGACAAGGCATTGGCCTGCTTACTGGGAAAGAGAACCGTATATCCATCCAGAACTCCGTAGCCCATAGTGTCTGTCTCCCATACAAGGTTCCAGAAGTCCACCCACCCGTTCTTCGCCAGGCTCCACCGACTCCCTGTTTTCCAGCAGCTTTGAGATAATAATAAATTATAATAATAATAATACTGATAATCCTTGCATTTGATGTCGTGCCTTTTCGCGTCTTCTATCTCGACGCCTCAAAGCGCTTCACAGAATATACTGTAAAGTGAATTTTGACTGTATATGCTTGTGGGCGAAACGCGGCAGCCAATTGCGCACAGCGTTTGTCCCCACCGACCAATTTATTACAGGTCGATCCTTACTCTTTCCATCAAACGTCAAACGTAGTGTTTGTCGCCTCCTTCCTTCCATCTCCGCAATCCCTCCTCTCCCACCGGCTCAGGCCCACTTCCTGATGGGAGAGTTTTTCAGTCACTCTGCTCCAACGTTTTGTAACACTCTCCCCAAACATCTCCTCCTCTGTTTCTGTCTCTCCCTCTGTCCTTCTCTGCTTTCGAGGAAAACACAGATGGTGGGTGGTGGGGGTGGTGGTGTGTTCATTACGCAAAGTGTGCAATTGGCTGCCGCATTTCGCCCACGAACATACAGTCAATTCACTTTTACAGCGTAGTCTGTGATGCGCTTTGAGACACAGCCCAGAAGACTTGAATAAGCGCTATATCAAAATGCAAGGATTATTATTTTTATTACTATTAAAGTTGGATCTTCAAGACAGACAGACAGACAGAAAACAACACACTCTTTTATCCGGTGAGCACCAGCGAAGCAGTCTCTCTCGTGCGTCTGTCTGCATTTTGCCTTTGAAAGTCTGTCAGACCATTTAGCAATTTGGCTGTCTGATCGGGGTAAAAGTCGGGAGCCAGGTGGGAGAGGAGATCAGAGGAAAAGCTTCAGAAGGTAAAGAGAGGACACGAAAGGCTGAAACGTTTTGTTTGATGGCTTGTATGCAAACTGAAGTGTGTGTTTTTTTTGTAGGTGGGGTTGGTGGGCGCTCATCTCTCTCTGATCTAAAAGTCTGGTTTAGTCTGTCCTCCTGATAAGGCCCAGGATCTTCATCACCTCCTACCTATCTACATTCACACATACGTACATACCAGAGGTCCACCCCTCCAACCTTGCAAACCAATACAATATGAACTATATTGAACACAATGATGATAAATTATTATAATTATCATGCAACAAGAACACACTGTGTTTGTATACCGCCTTTCACGTCAGGAGATGCAATAAGGGATAATAATAATAAGAAGAAGAATCTTTGCATTTGATATGAGAATAATAAGAATAATAAACAGGATGATCCTTACCTTTGATACAGCGCCTTAATCACATCTTCTAGATGTCTCAAAGCGCTTCACAGAATACACCGCAAAGTTTGTCTTGTGGGCGAAACGCGGCAGCCGTTTGCGCACAGCACAGTCGTGGATTGAGTGTGTGTGTGTGTGTGTGTGTGTGTGTGTGCGCGCAGAGGAAACCTGCCTAACATTTACGCCCTGACCTGTCCTGCCCTTGAATCGAACCCGGGTCCTCTCTCGCCTTCGCCAGGCCGCCGGGACTATACAGGACGCCAACGTCCACGCTGTGAATGAGGCGAGGGCTTGAACGCAAACGGGGGCGGCAGGGCAAGGTAACGGCGACCGGGTTGCCTGTGTCCCAGTGACGCCAGCGATGTTTCTCAGTCACTCGGGCGCAGAACAGGATCCAGCCAGCGGTTCCCTTTACCGCTCGTGGATCGAATTATCGGAGCCACCTGTCCAGAATTCCAGTCAGATACCAGTTGAAACCAGGAAAAACGCTGACGTTACGGCGGTGGATACCGATCGAGGAGGTTTCCTGACCGAGATGGACTGACCAAAAGGCTACAGGTTACCAATCATTTGCCTGTGCAACTTTGGGATTCGCTTTCAACCCGCTTGTGTTTTATAATCTGATAATACTGTAATAATAATAATAATAACCCTTGCATTTGATATCGCGGCTTTTCACGTCTTCTAAACGTCTCAAAGCGCTTCACGGAATATACTGTGAAGTGAATTGACTGTATATTTATATTTGTGGGCGAAACGCGGCAGCCAACTGCGCACAGCAGCGTCCCACACACAAACAGTCGTGGGTTGAAATGACCAATTTTTATTATTGTGTTTTTTGGGGGGAGGGATTATTATTAGGCGTGTGTGTGTGTGCGTGGAGTAAGGAAACTTGCCCAAGGTTTCGCCCTGACCTGCCTGGATTTGAACACAGGTCTCACGCTTGTAAGGTGATTGCTTTAACCCACTGAGCTACAGGAGCTCCACAAAATTGTCCCTTTCCCCCACCCACTTTTCCTCCCTCCCCCTCCTAACTGGTTCCTGCACAATAGGCAAGTTTAGAAAGCAGTGGGGGGGGGGGGCGGGTTCATTGGATGCATCAAGTAAGTTAAGAAGAGGTTGACAAAGACCTCGGCAGCAATTTGTAACGAAAGCAATGATTTGCACTAATACAGGCACCTTTCACCCTCCAGTAACCTGTTGATACTCTTGTCAGAGATGGAGTGGAAACTAGAGAGAGAGAGTGTGGGGGGGGGGGCAAGAAGGTGGGAGGGGAGGGGAGGGGAGGTTGAGGAATGAGTTGGCCAAAGGCACGGTCGAAGAGGTAAGGTTTTTCTTAGAAGGGTTAGACCTAAGGAACCCTGAATTGTCATGCGTGCACACACACCCCCCCACACACACACACACACACACACACACACATAGCAGCAGTTTCCCATTAAGAGTGTACGGAGAATGAACCCGCATCAAAGCAATTGTTTAATTTCTCTCGTTAACTATGTGTCGTCTCCCCCACCCCCATTCATCCCTCCCCCCCACCCCCCCCACACCCACTCCACTGCCCACGTCTTTCTTTTGTGTGCGTGATTTAGCAATTACAGCCCATACATAAAAGGGGAGCTTGGGTTTCCAGCATTAAAACAGGGACTGCGTATTCGAGCTTCAAAGCTCGCAGTCGAATACAGCTGCTTACGTTTTGTTTTAATTTTTCCCCAAACATCTGTCATTTTGCGTGCATCGGGCTGCAATGCCGAGAGATCAGTGTCCTAATCAATTAGGCGATTGAAGGAGGGTGGGGGTGGTGGGTGGAGGGGGAAGGAAAAGCTGATTAGCGTACGAGGTGGCAAGATTTTTTGCCTGAAAAAGGAAAGCGAATTGCCTACTTTTACTGTAATTGGTCCCACAACAACAAATAATAATAATCCTCGCGTTTTGATCTAGCGACTTATCACATCTTCTGGACTGTGTCACAAAGCGCTTGGCAGGATGTACTGTGAAGTGAATTGACTGTATATTTGTGCAGCCAATTGCGCACAGCAGCGTCCCCCACAAATAATGGATTGAAAGTGACTTATTGAGTTTTTATTGTTTGTTTGGAGGGGTTATTATTTGACGCGTGTGTGTGTGTGTGTATTAAGGAAACTTGCCCAAGGTTTTGCCCTGACCTGCCTGGATTCGAACACAGGATGAAGGAGAGAATTGACTGTATATTTGTGGGCTGCCACGGTGTATTTTGTTGGGCAAACAGTATTCACCATTGGGTCGGCCTTCGGTCGCTCGATTGTTGGTGAGGTTGAGAGCAACCCATAGCTGGGGCTCCATCTAGTGTCAAGCCACATTGGTGTGTTGTCGCAACGCGAGGTAGGTTTTGTGTTTGAACCTTCTCGTTGGCCTGGGTATTTGTGCTGTATAATTATAATCAGAGTACAAATACAACCACAAAAAATATGATCAAAGTAAAAGTATATTGCATCGAATACTCCACCCAGTATGTCCCATGAAGCGCTTTGAAACGTCGCAACGACGTGATAAGGCGCGATATATCAAATTGTTATCATTATATAACATAATATATTATTATATAACATAATATATTATAACATAATACATTATTATATAACATAATATATTATAACATAATATATTATTATGTTATTATGTTAATATAGTATTATAACATAATTACACATATTATATATAGTAATATAAATTGTACTTTTCATGCTAGAAGATCATCAAAAAGTGCTTCGCAGGATTTACTGTTCAGTGTATTTGCAAGGAAGGTGACCTTCAATAAATTGTACATGCTTTTTACCAACTATTGAAAGGTTAGCGTGGGGGTAAGGGGATAAGAGGTCACACATGTAGGGTGGGCCGAGGTTGTGGAGGGCTTTAAACAAGATGACAGGGCTGTAAAGAGACAGCAAACGAGTAGTGACAACAGGCACACGCTCTGAAAGGTGAAGTTCTGCCAGGGGCTAGGGATCTGCGGATGCTGTTACCTGTCTCACAAATTGCATTAAAGGTCATCTCCGGCGGGAATATTGTATAACTACAGTCTCGTTATCATTGTACTGTAGACAGTCATTGCTAACTGTCAGAAAACCTCTGGGGGCCAGAGGGAACGTGGGGGGCACGGGAGGATTAGAGAGGAAGAATACCACTTTTTCTTCATTCAAGGTTAAACATCAGCGCAAACGAGATTCATCCATTGCACACAACAACACAATTACATTGAGAGCGGGCACGTTTCACATTGGGAGGACGTCCCGAGGAGCTGAAGAAGGGACAAGACAAGTTTTAACTGAAAGTAGAAACACGCAATTGAAAGCTCACTTACTTCCTCACACACTTCCCCGAAGACACAAACGCACACCCATGGGCTGAGTAATTCCACTATGCCTCGGAAAGATGATTGCATTTACTCGCTGAGTACTTTTCACTCATTCTGCTTTGAATTTTGCATCGTGCAAAGGTCGAAAAAAGTTAGCCGTGAACACACCATTTCCCCACTGCCCCCCCCCCCCCCCCACCCCACAGATCAAAATTGGTCGATCAAATCACCCCGTGCCTGTTTCCCTAAGATATTAAGATGTTTGCAAATGGGCAAGTTTCCTTACTCCACGTAATAATAATAATAATAATCCCTAGAGGAAAAAAAAGCAAGAATAAATTGATCATTTCAATCGACGACTGGCTGTGCACAAATATGCAGTCAACTCACTTTACAGTATACACTGCGAAGCGCTTCGAGACGTCTAGAAGATGTGAAAAGCGCTATATCAAATGCAAGGATTATTATTGTTAAATCGGCTGCGTTGTTTGCCTGCAAAATGTTCCAGCAGATGGCGGCATCGCCACTCAATCTCTCCACAAGATCAATCAGAAAGTTTCATAGCGGATCAATAATGTGTATAATAGTAGTTCTCGCGTTTGACACAGCAACTCATCTCACCACAGAAATGTCTCAAGGCACTTGCTCGGAACGATCGTAAAATGCAGTGACTGTGTCTTTTTTGGGGGGCGCACACGGCATCCAAAAGTCACACAAGTAGCCGTGAAAGTGAATGGCCAATTCCTTCTGAGGGAATACAATAGTAATACTAATGATAATAATAATAATCCTTGCATTTGATAATATATCGCCTTATCACGTCTTCTAGACGTCTTAAAGCGCTGCACAGAATGTACCGTTAAGTGAATTGACTGTATATTTAGTGGGTGAAACGCTGCAGCCAATTGCGCACAGCAGCGACCCACGAACAGTTATAGATTGAACGACCAGTCAATACAACTAAAGACAACTAAAATGTTTATGCCTTTGTTCATTTTGCTTCCCAGCCTAATTGGCAATGACACACAGTCAATAAGGGGCTGTCACTGACCGCTCATGTTATCAGGTTTAACCTACTTGCTGTTCACACCCAACACTGCAAGAGAAACATGCAGATAACTCAACTGTTTAAAAATGCTAATTCTTCAAAGCACACACTCCCTTATTTTTAAGTGTATTCACTTTCAAGGAATTCTGCTCTTTTTGTGGGGCTTTCAAATGTACAATGTTTCCAGAACAAAACCCAGAATGAGGTGAAAGTAAACACACAGAAGTGTGTACCGATAATAATTTGAATGCATCCTTTTATTTTTTTATTGCACGATTTAAATATAAATGGAGTAAATAAAGCCTCTGGTTCATTCGGTATTAATAATAATACTAATCCATTTGATTTTGATACAGCGCCTTGTCACGTCTTCTCGACGTCTCAAAGCACTTCGCAGAACATACTGCAAAGTGAATTGACTGTATATTTGTGGGCGAAACGCGGCAGCCAACTGCGCACAGCAGTGTCCCAACAAGCAGTTGTGGATTGAAAAGAGTGATTTATTATGTATTTTTGAGGGATTATTATCAGGCGCGCGTGTGGAGTAAGTTAAACTTGCCCAAGATTTCACCCTGACCTGTCTATAACTGAACCGAGGTCTCTCGCTTGTAAGGCGAGTACTCTAACCACTACAGTTAACTACAGTTCATGCAGTAGAGCTTAAATTGGCATGCAGAGTACTCTAATATCATCGTTTTTTTTACAATGTAAGTGTATTTCACTTTTTAGGGAGCATTTTGTGTGCGTCATTTGCTCTCCCGCATACAGCACCACACCCACCCTATCTCCTCCTGTAATCCACCACCAACAGAACCGTCATCTTCACTAAGCTCGGAGCGCCAAATTCAGAAGCACGTTGTAACTGATTCACTGGTCAGACGCATTGCGTGTTTGGTAAGTGCAATTCCCTTTGCAGGCTGTTTGCTTCATTCGTTACAGATTACTTACTGTTCACAAATGTAGTCACTACAAATTACTGATCAGAGTGTAATTGCTTGCTATGGAATTCTATCCATATGCCTCAGTGGCATGTTTTGCGTTGCAGAGAAACTTTTCTGGTATTTTAGATATTTTGTCCTACTTGGAAAAGTGCCGTATTAAGTGTAAGTTGCGTCGACTTTTGGAATATTCTCTGTGATTCGACCTTTTTGTTTCTTCCAATCAAAGACGATTTATCTGCTGCTGATTCTTGGCATTTTCTTGGGTGTCAGCAAACAGCTTTTGTGTGGAAAATCCCAATCATGTGTTTATTTTTAAATGTCAGGTGCATCCTTTGGTGCAAGGGCAGGAACAACCTGCATTTATATAGTGTCCATCACGCTGCATGAAATATATTTCGCCCACGTATATCCAGTCGATTCACTTTGCAGTATATTCTGTGAAGCGCTTTGAGACATTTAGAATCTTATTATTATTATTAGTAGTAGTGTTTAGTATTATTATTAGCAGTAGTATGGTAGTATTGTTAGTAGTACAGTATTCATATAATCATAGAATTTTACGGCACAAAAGGAGGCCATTCGGCCCATCTAGTCTGTGCCCCGGCTCTTTGAAAAGAGCAACTCAATCCCACTGCCCAGCTTTCTCCCCATAATCTAACAGACCTGCTCTCCTTAAATAAAGATCTAATTCCCTTTTAAAAGCTGTTATCGAATCTGCCTCCACCGCCTCTTCAGGCAATGCATTCCAGATTCGAATAACCCACTGAGTGAAAACATTTCTCCTCAGCTCCCCTCTGCTTCGTTTTGAAACTATTTTAAATCCGTGACCATGAGTCACTGATTCGCCCACCAGTGGAAACAGTTTTCCCTTCTTCACCCCGTCGAATCCCCTCGTGATTTTTTAACCTCTCTTAGGTCTCCTCTCAACCTTCTCTGTTCCAAAGAGAATACACCTAGCCTATCGAGCCTTTCCCCAAAACTGAAGTCCCTCAATCCTGGTACCATTTCTAGTAAACATTATACATTATTATATTATTATATCATTATTATATTATACATTATATTATTATAATAGTATTATATGATTACTATATATTATATAGAGTATAATATTATATGGTATAATATATTGTATATTCTGTGAAACGCTTTGAGACGTCGATAAGACGTGAAAAGAGCTATATCAAATGCAAGGATTATTCATATATTATTAGTATTAGGGGTATTATTAGTACTATTAGTAGTGTTAATATTACAATAGTAATATTACTGTATTATCCTAGTGTGAGGGTTGGGTTTAGTGTAGCCCCTCCCCCCCACCCTGAGCTATCAATCACCTTAGGTTCCCCCCCCCGCCCCCTTCTGGCACATGCGCAGTCGGGAGCTGTCAGTCCAGCCCGGGAGGGAGGGGGTGTGTGCGCATGCGCTCGGGGTGAAGCTGACGGGACGTGAAGGACAGAGAGAGGGAGGGAGAAAATAAGGGAGGGAGAGACAGAGAAGGAGGAGTGGGATAAGGGAGGGAGAGAAAGAGAGGGAGAGAGGGAGGGAGGGGGAGAGAGAAAATAAAGGAGGGAGAGATAAAATAAAGGAGGGAGAGAGAAGGGAGGGAGGGAGGGAGAGAAGTAGCTGCGGCCTAGAGTGAGTGAGAAGCCTCCTGGTTACCATAGCAACCGCCCACAGCCACCCAGTCACGTGAGCTTCAGGGGGCGCCTGTGTCACTGTGTCAGGGGGGAATCTGCGAGTGTGAGGGGGAGTCTGTGCGAGGGTGAGAGGGGTGGGGGAGCCGGTGTGAGAGTGGGGAGCCTGTGTGAGGGTGAGTGTGGTTGGGGAGTCTTGTGTCAGGGGCGTGGTGGGGAGAGCTGGCTTTTTTTGTTATCAGGAGGGGGAGAGGGAGTGGGAGGTTGTCGCAAAGGAACGGCTTTGGGGGGGGATTTTACCGGGTGGAAAATATGGAATAAAATCAGGTTTTATTGGGGGTGCGGAGCAGGCGGGTCAGCGGCTTGAAAGAGGCCTCGGCTGGCGAGGACTGCCCTCTGACTTCCAAGGGTCACTTAGGCTTCCGCGGGTTGAATCGGTCGCCCTGTTCCTGGGCTTCAGGTACGGTCAAAAGTGTTGGGGTGAAGGGGGGGGGGGGGTGGGGTGGTAGGTGGTGAGTCACTCCTGATAAGCCCTTTATATCTTGCCAAATGGTGCTTTTGTTGTGTGCCAACAGTAACTGAAGGAATAAACCAATGCTTATTATGATAATAATAACTATAATCATCCTTGCATTTGATGTGGGGAGAAATTTTGCGCTGTTTCCGGTGTGAACTTTGCCGTCTTCCTCGTTCCTGTACCATGCTCCCTCATCATCTGTTTCAGCATCGGATTGACAGTTTATAATTTAAGAGGAGAGCAGTGTGCAGGCATGTGGTGACTTAGCTACACAGAGATGGGTGGGGTCCCTCGAGTTAGATGATGACGGTTTCATAGAGTCACAGAATCATACAGCACAGAAGGAGGCCTTTCTGCCTATCATGTCGTTGCCAGCTCTTTGAAAAGAGCTTTTCCAAATCAATCCCACTCCCCCCCACTCTCCCCACAACCCTGCAAACGTGTCCTCCCCAAATAACGATATAAGTTCATTTGTTAAATTCTTAAAATTAAGTGATTTCACTTATGCGTATTATTATTATTGGTGTATCTTCATTGATTGTTTCAATCCTTTCCTTTCACAGATATAGAAGCTGGTAAGGCAGAGGCATGGTTACCAAGGTGTTTTTTCCCAGTTGCTGTTCTGAAGCAGACAGTGGACTTCTGATCGGTTGCTGGATTGAAGAGCGGAATGCTGCAGTTATCCTTGCGGTTATTCACTATCCGTTCATTCCTGGCCAAGTGAAGCAGTACCTCAGTGAGATCCACGAAGTCACGAAGGTGGACGTTTGTGTGCTCGGGTCATGGAACAAGCAGAGCTCTGGGCCAAAGGAAGACTTTAGCCAGTTTCTGGAGGATCTGAGCGCTATTTTCCCACATGATCTCTGGTTACAGTTAAAACAGGAGAAACAAAACCAGTCTGTCTTCAGCTGTCAGCTGGTTGAAAGAGATGGGAAGAATAAAAAAGAAAAAGTTATCTTAATTCATTATGACCAGCGCAAGGTTATGCTCTCAAAGTTGCACGTCAAGGACAGTAAAAGCCCAGAGGACATCGGTAATCTTGAAATGGATTTGAAAAATATTACCTCAGATTTTGCCAAAATATTTGATACCGTTTCTCAGTGTGAGATATTATTTATGATTGATAAATACGACGACACTCCAATTAAGTTTACCCATTGGCAGACTGAGGGAAGAGAAGCCAGTGTTATTGTGGAACTTGTGAAGCAGGCATCAGTACCAGTGTGCATAGTGCTTTCGTTCTTCCTGACCCTTGTTTCGAACATCTGCAAAAGCAGGTAATTGATGTGAGGGGAAAATGTTTAAAAACCTGCTCTGTTGTTACAACCTGCAGAGGAGTTTATCAAACTAGGTTTTTGGTTGTTCACCCCAAGACATTCCTACATTGATTCTTTGCTGTTCAAAGTCCTCTGCTTCTCCCAAGTGGCAGAGACGTAAGATGCTTCCAAGTACAGTACAATCTTAATGATGCTTTAAAGCTCTTTCTGTTTGTGCTCATTCAAGAAAATAGGTGCTTGTGCAGCCACATACCAGCACTTTCAGGGGGTGAGGAGGGAGAGAGGAGGTCTGGCATGTCAGGAATACAACATGCTACAAAAAATTTTGAAATCATTTATTTTTCAAACACTTCTGCTCACCCTTTCCCCACTTTCTCTTTTTTTGAACTTTGTAATTTTTTAATATAACGAATGAAAGCTACTTCTGTAACGTTTCCTTTGAGGTTAATATCTCTCCAGCAGCCGTGAGATGACATCCTCCTGACGTGAAAGGCGCTCTACGTTTTGTAATCTCGTTGTTGTTGCTGTTATTTATTACTTTTGTCTTGAAGTTATTGTGCTATATTTACACAAAGGGTATGAGTTAGGTGCTTAAACGATTGTTTTGCTTCCTTTCAGAGTGTTAAATATATGGCCTCTGAGTTTTTTATGGAGCAAACTATCAACGTGTGTGCAGCTGGCACATCGTTTGGAGCACTTGCAGCTGATCTCAAGTACCACAAAAGCACAGACTCACTCAGAGTTTATGAGGTACAGTAAGTCTATATTCTAATTGTTTTATTAAAAGACCAATTTAATGACTTAAACTGAACAAACCAATTTCTAAAGTAAAAGCATCTGGAGAGAATAGAACCATATCAACCATGGAGACGTATAGCGCAGAACGCCATTCGGCCATTGTATCTACCGATTGTTACCCATACGGTGCACTGTTTCCCTACAATGTGGTTTCGCTGACAAACTGCATGTCAAGACGGTTCTGACATCTTGCTCCAATTCAAGTTCTTGTAGAATCCAATCAAACATCAGTTAACTTCTAATGCCCATTCGATTACCAGAGTATCGTATAATGATATTTGTCAGATGCATCTAAACAAAAAAGTTTCTATTTTTATCCAGAAAGGCCAACCTCGTTGTCTCATTCCTGATCGATGTGGCCCTAGGAATGCTGCTGGTCTCTTGGCTTTATCAGAAGAATCGGATTGGGCAGTTAGCAGATGCCCTCATTCCGTTTGCTGATGTAAGGGTACTTTGTCATACTGGATGTTGTATTTGAAATTGTGTTTGTTAACTACTGGCTGAAATATATCTTAAGTACAGTATTGTACTGTATGCTTTTTAAGGTACTCTATCCAAATTCTGTTTTTTTTCCCCCCCGCAGGCTAAATTCAATAAAATACTATTCCACAGTTTTGTTTTACAAAAAAGAATTGTTTTAATTTCTCTGATTGTTTGATTTACTCAACCTTTGAATTCACGTGTGGGATATTAAACCAGTCACTGGTCAATATACTAGTCAGACAATCTTAAGTGCTCCTCCACTAAGAGAAGTGGAAGATACAAATAGAACAATTTAATGTTCCTAAACTATTTTTTTTATTCCTCTCCCCTGTACTAACAGTACATTGCTAAAGAGTTACAAGATCTGTTGGAGTGGCTAATGGGAGCTCCTGCTGGTTTGAAGATGAACAAGGCACTTGACCAAGTACTGGGACGATTCTTCCTCTATCACATCCACCTTTGGATAAGTGAGTCTGGTGTAACTCAAACACTGCTGAATGTCTGAATTTAGAAAACTTCTGACAGGGCTCATGTGGGGCCCTTATCAAAATACTAACCTGATATTTCTTTATTCTATAGGCTATATTCACCTGATGTCTCCATTCATTGAGATGATTCTATGGTACGCTGGACTGTCGGCATGCCTGGGCTTGACTATAGCCCTTTCCATTGTTTCAGACATCATGGCCCTTCTGACGTTTCACATCTACTGCTTTTATGTTTACGGGGCAAGGTAAGGCTCAAACATGCACTGGGAATAACATTATTTCTACATTCAGGACGAGGTGTCAGCTTGGCTCAGTTGGGTAGCACTTCTGCTTACGATTCAGAAGTTTTATGGGTTCACCCATTGGCATGGAGTTGCGTTGGGACGTTAAGCTCACAAAGTCTCGGTCGACATTGCAATGCTGTACATCAGATGAAATGTTAAACTGAGATCCCTTCTGCCTGTTCAAATGGATGTTACACATCCCACGACACTAACTGAGACAAGAGTTTCTCCCAGTTTTTCCAGGATTCAAAAATGTTTTAAATTCTGTTGCTGTGCACCTGCTACCCAGGAGGTGGCACCACACCAGCCATTCTTTATCTAAACTGCAGTCACTTTTTAATGAATGAATGAAACAGATCAGCGCCTGTTGAAAATGTGTTGCAACCTACCTAGCTTCGAATTGGTAATTACATTAATTTTAGATTTGATTTTTCCAGCAAAACTAATTTTCTACCTCTTACAATTTTAAAACTAAACTCATTGTTTTACTTGGCATTTTGTGGGGGGTGGGTGGCTCCCAAAGTAGAGGCATGCATAGAGAGAAGCAAGAAGATTATTCTAGTATGTTTGAAATTGCGTTTAAAAACATGCCAAATAAATTTACCAAATAAAGGTATATTCTTGCATTGGAAACAGAAACTTTCAGAGCCAAGTAAATTCCTCTGTATTGCTGTAGTAGGTAAACAATAGCTTTCAATGTTGTAGTCAGTGTTGTGGTACACAATAAATGTCTTTCTTTGGTAAATAACCTGTTTGTTGGTGTAATTACAAGTTCTTTATTATCTGTGAAATGTGCCTGACAAGTATATATATATTGATATTGTCATTACTTGTTCAGTGAAGGTTATTTTTTACCTCATAGTTATCAATTGTGTTGACAAGTGTATAAAGATAGAAACAAATATAAAATAAAGACTATTAAATCAGTTACTGTGTCAGTATAAAACCCATTATACTGGCTGTAAAATTTTGCTCAACAACTTTCGTGAGCAGAATATTTTCATAGCAAATGGAGTGTGAAAAAAGCTGCATTATTTATTAATGAAGCTTTTTACAGAGTTCAAGGAGTGGATAACTGCATTGATGTATACTTGCCCATTGATGTGATTCATGTAATTTAAAAAAAAATCAAGTGCATGCCCTTGAGTGTATTTGAAACGCGTTTATTTATTTGGGAAAGGAACCCCGTGAAGTGTGTCTGCTTTCCAGCGCCAGTCAGTTTGACTTGAATGTCATCAGTACTTTTACAGATCAGTTGCAATCTCTTATCTTTCCAAGTTTAGAAACTAGAATGTGAACCATTAAACACAGGAAAGCTAATCTTTCAGCCCATTTAGTTCACCTTAGATATAGCTGTGTATTGTTGACTCTAGCATTCCTTCTTATCTTAATGCCAAGGGCGAAGCATTTTCAGCTGGCTATCCTTTTATTCCACAAATCTTATCTCTTCAAAATGTTCAATTCACTACTCCTTGACTGCAGTAATATGCCTCACAATTTTAACCAATGCACATTTGTGGTCAGGCATTAACTGTTTAAGTAGATGCCAAACAAAAATAGTCAGAAAGGTAAGCAACAACAACATTGATGCATAAATGCTTTGTTTAAAAAAAAGGGACTTAGACTCTTGAAATATGTTGGCCTTTTAAGCCAACTTGTTCATATAGTTTCATGAAAAGGCTCACGTTAAATAAAACAAATGAAATTGTTTTTTTGCTGAGCTTCTATGAATGCTAACAGGATTAAAGCACCAGCTGGCTATGTTGTCTCCAAGTTGGCATATGGAGTGTTATACATTTTCTAAATCACTGCTTACATTAAGGCTAACCAGGCTTGTTCATACTTGTACAGATATTTCAGATGCAGTGTTTACAGCTTCCACAATGTGGCTTTTTGTATTGCTTCCATTGCAGCTACAAATTAGTGCTCAGATTAGTCATCACGTCGTATACAGGCATTACAATCTTTGCAGCTTTTGTTTTCACCATTAACATTTCTTTTCAAAGCCATCTTTGTTTACCAATGGCCTGACCTGCAGAGCCTACTGTAAGAGCCATTGTCATTTACAACCCTTACGTACCAATGCTCAGTGTTTTTATTTCTTTGACAAAAGTATTTTTGAGTCAGCTATTTCTGGGAAGAAAGCGCATTCATCATGTGCACCTCTGTAGTAGTACAAAGTGACACTGTTTGACATCTGTTGTACTGTGGTAAATCTTATGTGAACTGAATATTTAATTGTTATTTGTCTCTTTATATCCTCTTTTTCCCACCATGCTGCAATTGTTTTCCGAATCTGGACTTTTCTTCCTATATATTAAAGACTTGTAAATGGGGACTTGTTTTTATTAGCGTTTTAGAACTTAGGTTCTCTACAGTCTATATAGTATAAAATCATATGATCTCAAGGGAATTTCTTCCCATAAGATCACAAGACCTGTGTTCAGATGAAGAAGATTCTTTGGCCCATTTGATCTCATCCTTCCAGATATATACCCACCTAACATCTCCTCATTTCATTTAGCATGAACGTGCTAATTCATTTAGTATTTCATAAATGTATTCAATTCAGCATCCTGGCCACAACAGTTGTTCTGGCTAACTTGTTCCAATCGTTAATTACTCTGGTAAAGAAATTGTTCTGCCATCTGCCCTAAAATTATCCTCAATCGTGTCCCTCTCGACACATCAGGAAAAACAGAAATTGTAGAACTGTTGTATTTAGTACATTGAGTGTTTACTCTTTGGGATTGTTGATATCTTCTGCACTAAAGCCTATGTTTGTGAGCTAACCTTTTAATGGATTACCTCTTGCGCAGACTATACTGTTTCAAGCTCTATGGGCTGTCATCTCTGTGGCGGTTATTCAGAGGAAAGAAGTGGAATGTTCTGAGGCAACGAGTTGATTCCTGTTCCTATGACTTGGACCAGGTGAGGTGCTTTTTTCATCTGTCATCGTTGAGTGGTACGGTTATTGAAGATTTGGTTCCGACTTTCTATTCAAAAGGCCTACAGCCTATTGTGTGTGTTTTTTTAACACTTTATTATTATGTTACTAATCTGTTTAATCTCGGTGCGTTTCACATTATTGTGCTCACTTCTGTTTGGGAAGTGAAACTTCCCTCATGCTTGTCAATATTCAAACCCAATACCCAGTGGACAATATAGGGATATCCTTGCTTTTCGGGGAGGAAAATAAAGGTTAATATACAAGTATATTGTTTGCAAAGAACTGAACCGCTTTGGCTTTGTTTGTAGGTTTTTGAGGATCTATCTTCTATTAGCACCTTTTGTTTGATTACATCTCTTGTTCAATGGCATCTCTGCATTTTTGCATTTCAGTTATTCAGACATGAAAGTCACTTACTCCATGAAAGCCATGACATTGTACTGTGCAATTATTCAGTGAGGATGCAAAATCCTGTGGTAATCGACCTGCAGTTCATTGTAGCCTTAACCCTGCAGCAATCGAATGACACGTTATCACAGTGAGCATCATAAACATCAAGGACGTGCAGCGCATAGACTGCTGCTGCCACAACACTGATACTTATCACATTGACCAAAATGAGAGACTCCAAAGATATAGACTTTCAATTAGACAATGTTAATTTTCATGCATCCATGGCACCTTCTTTTTTTGATTGCAGTTGTTTATTGGAACCCTGCTGTTCACCATTCTCCTCTTCCTCTTGCCGACTACAGCACTGTACTACCTCGTATTTACTCTGGTAATGGCTGCATTTTCACTTTAGCAACTGTCCATGAAACATGAAACACTAGTAAACAATCGATGTTTGAATTTTCTTTAGTTCTGATATTTAACGGAGCTCAAGCCATTGTAATGCATGAGTCACTTTGTATATCTTCAGGTTAAAAAGCAGATGGTTTGAAATTGCATGGCATTACTACTGAATTTGTACTGAAATTTACATTTGTGATATAGGACTTTCTTTAATAGTAAAAAAAAACTTGCATTTGGTAGGGTGCCTTATCTTATCACATCTTCTCAAAACATTTCAAAGTGCTTCACAGAATATACTGCAAAGTGTACAAATTGACTGTATACTTTATGGGCGAAAAGCTGCAGCCAATTGCTTAATAAATAGTCACAATTGAGTAACAGAATTTGTGTTAACATTAGTTTACTGTACCCAACTGTACACTCACATTGTATTTTTTTGATCCATCCAACAGCTACGTCTGGTTGTGGTTGTGGTGCAAGGTCTCATCCATTTATTTATGGATTTGATAAACTCGCTCCCATTCTATGCGTTAGGCCTTCGACTGTGCCGTCCTTACGTTCTTGCAGGTGATGCTCTTAACAGCTAAGCTCATTTTGGGTGATTCTTAAAGCTGCCAATTATTCAATGCTTTTTATGTTCTGAATGTTTGTAGAAAGAACCAAATACTGTCCCTTGGTTGCAAACAGCTGTCCATTGGCACTTCTATTAAAGCTTCTCTATTTTTCCAGTCCTCTATAGAATTTCTATAGATTTACAGTACATCAACTTATCTCCACAGACTGATTAGCCACATGTGGTTTATGTAGTCTGATCATTTTTTTGACTCATGGAAAGTTACTATCTTTTAATCAGCAAAAGTGACTGCTTCTACTGATAATGTGCCTATGTTTAAAAATTGTCTAGTTAGATTTACTGAGTGATAACATGAAAAGGATGTCATTGCTTTTTCAGAAGCTAGGTATGGTGTTTATAATTTGGATGCTCAGTCTTTGAACATATTCAAGACTGAGATTGATAGATTTCTAATGGATAGAGGGATTAAAGGATATGGGGATGGAAGCGGGTAAATAGAATTAGGTTAGAAGATCAGCCACGATCTTAAGTGGCAGAGCAGGCTCGAGGGGCCGAATGCCTACTCCTGCTCCTATTTCTTATGTTCTTAAATATCCAGAAAAGGATGATTTTCCCAAAGTGGGTAAATTTGGAAATGGGTGGCTGTTCCTACCTGCCCAGGTCTAAATGTATCCACATTTGAGAATCACTTTTATAATAATGTCCACTGCAAAGGTATGTTCAGAAATTTGACCTTGGTGTGGTTTGTGGTGCGATATTTTGATCGATGTGGTTTTTGTTTGATCCACAGCTGGTGTGAAGTTTGATGTTTTTGAGAAAGTCTCTGGGAAACCTCTTCACTTGTTGATGCAGGTACAGTCGTTAAGTGTTTTCTTAACCTTTTGATGTTAACTAACCTTTGCAGCAGTGTTTTTATTTGGAAAATTGAATTTCACAAATGACGCTTGTTTGAAACCATCTGTTTTTTGTTCCCTTTTTGGGTGGGTGGTAGGGTGGCGTTAGGATTTCAAGTGTAAAATTTTGGAAGTGTAAATGAGAACATAAAGAGTAGTTTGAATGTGGTGAAGAGTGTGGGGTAAAGAGCAGAAGTGGCCATGAGGTATGTCCAGGGTAGAGAACGAGATACAGTCTAGAAGGACATGAAAAGCGCATTATTGAATGTGAGGATTATTATTATTCTCTTGATAACAGATCAATCCGTTGACCTACGGGATGATAATCCAGCATTACAGATTGCCAACCTACAGGTGTTATCCCAAAGATTCCTGGGGGGCACTTTGTAAGAAACTTTTCGTTGGGGAACTGATATATCCTTGGAGGCACAAAACGATGAAACAAGACTGAGGACAACGAGCATGAGAGCAAGCAGTCTGCGTAATTGCACTTGTCTAATATTATGTATATGTTTTATTCGACCTTAAACCAAGGATTTTCAACCAGTTAAAACAAGTTAACTTGTAAACTTTTCTCAAGTCGACTCAATCAAACAACAAATGATTTTTTTTTAAAGAAAAATTAAAACCATTTAATATTAGATACTTCAATATTGCCAAACTTTTTTTTTCTCTCTCCTGACATATTGCGAACAAGTCAATAGTCCTCTGAGATAAATTAATAAATTCATGTTAAGAAGCAAAGTATATTTTTTTAACCTTCTCTAATATAGTGAAGCACTTTACCATCTATTTGGTCTGAGATTTAACCATGAATCTGCTGCTGTTAATACCACTCTTCCAGTTACTTTACATGTTAGTTCAACCATCAATGATTCTATAACTGATATAACCATGATAGTGTAGTTATTCAGAAATTGAGAGTAACTTACCATTGTGATAACAGTAGATATCCAGTCATTTAAATCAATTTTAAATCACATCTCTTTTAAAATAATTTTTCAGGCCAATTTATCTATTTCAATCTTTTTTTCTGATAACTTAAACCTTTCATATTTATTTGTTTGCTACCTTTTCTTAGTTTTTCCCATCCATTTTGAAGGAAATAGTCCTTGTTTTTAAAATGTGGTTAAAACTTTGGGCCAGGGTTTAAATATATATATTTTGAAAAGCTGGTTTCCAGTTAATAAAAACTTAAAGTTCAAGATTGACGTGACGTGGCAGAATCCCAAACTACTTGTGATGTGTTGAAAACCTGTCAGATTAAGAAGGGACATCTGCCACATACTGCCATCAGACCCACATCCATAATAAGATGAATATCCTAGTGTGTATTTACCTCAAGAATACATTTAGATTTGTTACAAATATGAAAGTAGCAATTTTTGGTTGCAAGTGTTTTAGAAAGGGCTCCTATTTTCTATACATATATACTTTAAAACGAAGGATTTCCTTTTTGTATTTCTTTGTATATTGGTACGTTTGATAGTAATTTCTAAATGAACAAATCTAAACACATTTCAGGCGATGATGTCTGAAGGTGAGCAATCTGACCAGCGATCTGCCCTGATTTGGGTGTAGTTCCTGTTAAACTGATATAACTCTCCAAATCAAATGCATTTTTATTCTCAGATTGTAATAGTTTTGAGTGTGAAAGTGCTTTGAAAGACATTTTAACGTGCTCCTGACGTGAAGGGAACTATACAAACTGAATTTTGTTGTTTTGTTTAACGTGGTGGTCGTGATTATCCTACTTTGCACAAAGGAGAAACATTGTGAGCTATCTCCTGGCACTGAAAATATGCGCTGTCACCTGCTGGACACTCACATTGTTCAGAACATCTGACAGATGGTCTGAAATCCGTTTCCAATTTGGAAAAGTCACCCTTTGTGTATTGGGGGCCTGCAACGATGATGACCATGAAGTGTACATTTTAGTATGTTCCATGACTGCATCGAGTTATGTTTTTCATATTCAGTACTGCCTGCAATATCGTTACTTTTAGGATTCAGTCTGAAGAGCCAATGTATCACTATTTGAATGTCAACTCGTTGGCCTGATGAATAAAATTTCTGCTGGTGCCATTTTGTGTGTGTTACGATTGTTTTTGCGAGAGCAATTCCTGAACTGACATCATTATTTTGGGGGGTAATATGCAGGGAATAAATACACTGTTTTAAGACTAAAACCCAATTCTGCCATTGTTATAGATTGTAACTGAATCCCAGGCATGCCAATCAACACAATATGAAATGGTGATTTAAAAAAAACAAAAAAAAAACATTGTTAGCTGTTTGATTTGAATACGAAGCAATTTTGCCATGCCATTCAAAACTGGTTTAGACGTGGGTGAAATGTTGGGTGTTAAACCGGTTACCAAGTTCTGTGAAATTTCTAGCAGAGTTGCATTCTAAAGTTCTATTGACTTTACATTATGTGTGTGTGTGTCATTGATCATGTGAAAAGTATTATACTTCAAGCATGAACTTGCTTTATCGTCACTTTGTGCGGCACAATGTTTTTTCTATATACAGTACCTTGTGCTGAACCACTCCACCCAAATCCTAACCTTCTAAATAATGAAATCAGCAGCGTTTCAAAAGAAATGTTTTGTTTGCAGTTTTTTTTTTAAATAACCCTTTTATGTTTCAACCCCAAAGGGTACCGTCTCTAAAAGTCACCATTTTCAAGGGCATGATAGGCGGACTCAAAAGTGTGCCCTAATGGTTGAGAACGCAGCTAATCAAGTGTTGTCACTTCCCACCGAGCAATTAATAGCTTGGTTTTATTACTGTACTAGGAATCGAATGTGGCAACTGTACTTTGAAGTACAAAATTGAAAGGCTCTAGAGGCCAGAGGTAGCTTTGAAACTTTCATTTGCGTTCGTTTCCGCCGTTCTAATACCGTGGACTGTTGGCATTTTGAGTTCTTTGTCCAAAAGCCATCAATCCCCGTTGGGGTGTGGTGAGACTGACTGTGTGAACCTGATTTGGGATTCTATCGGGAGGATTAACGCTCATGTCCTGTACTCACAACTGAAAATAAATACTTTCTCTCTGACGGCTTTGCCGCAGCGGCCGGGCGGTAAATGGAAAGCTGCCTTCATCCTTTTACCAATGTGTTTGTGCGTGTGTGTGTGTCCCCGAGGGAGGGACGGAGGGAGGGAGCGGTTGGCCTCACACCAGCAGCCAGATGGCTATCTCTCAGGAGAGTTACTCACAGCAAATCCATGTGGCCAGCACACACCGCTCGGTCCCTATTAGCATTTTAATCCATTTGTTATGTCACACAGAATTCCCTGTAGTTTCCCCCCCACCCCTTTGTTTCAAATAATTGGGAATACACCTTTATTCTTTGTCCATCCTAGATTAATACATCACCCTTGCGTTTTCATATACAATAATTAATATATGTGCACTGGTACCAAATATAGTAACTGAATTGTACCAATCCACTCAGTACTGGTCGGCTGAGTTTTCCTTTCCTAGTTGCCAAAAATAGAATTGTGAACAAAACAAACACACACCTCAAGATTTGTTATTCAAATGTTATTGGGAGTTGTTACTGTATAATTGTAATGTTAATTCCATGTGTTTCATAAGCATGCTTCAGTTTCTATAGTATGTGGGATTGTCACAGAATGTTCAGTGTGGAGTCACGTGGATGTTTTCAGTCTTCTGCTCATACAGCAGCTAAGTTCATGTTGGCAAATTCTTCAAACCCCAAAACGTACCTTCGCTCAGTGTTCGCAAAACATGTATAATCCGGGAGGATCAGAAATGCTGGCTGGGTTTCCTGTCGTGCTAAGCCGCAGTCTTCATTCATTAAAACGGACCTTTGGTTTGCAGGTGGATCAAAAGAGTCGAGGCGTGTATCAGAAGCTGGGTAAATAATAATCGCCTTGCGAGGGAGAGAGAAACCTGAGTTCGAATCCGGGTAGGGCAAAACCTTGGGGCAAGTTTCCTTCCTCCACGCGCCTAGTAATAATCCCTCAAAAAAAACGATGATGAATTGGTCATTTCAAATCCACGACTGTTTGTGGGGGACGCTGCTGCTGCGCGCAATCGGCTGCCGCGTTTCGCCCACAAAATATATACAGTCAATTCACTTTACGGTAATATTTCTGCGAAGGACTTTGAGACACAGTCTAGAAGATGTGAAAAGCCGCTATATCAAATGCAAGGATTATTGTTAATTACTCCATGAGCATAATCGAACAAACGGGTTAGATTTCGTAGCCCCCTCAAAGCAGGTGGTGTTTGATTAGTGATGCGTTGTAACCGTATGGGCGGGAGAAAATATGGTACTCGTCAACTTCAGTCTGTTCCCAAAACGCCTGGACCGAACTGTCAAGACATTTTTATGTGATGTTCCAAATCAGCGGGAATGCCTTTGCAAACAAAGACTGTACAAAAACAACCATAGCAACAAAATTACATTGATAGAGCGTCTTTCGCGTCGGGAGGATATCTCAAGATGCTGAACAGTTAGGTAGGGACCCGAGCGGGGGGGTGTGGGTGGGAGATTGGAACGCGACGTGGTCAACACAACAGTGCGATAATTGTTTCAAATGCAGATTTGCGATAACCTTTGATTTATTTTTGTTGTTGATCAATCGCGAGTTCACATCTAATCACATCGACTTCGTAAATGATTGAGCGAAAATGCGCAACTCCATGCATATTGTATGAATACTTCTGGCTGAGATTCCGTGCCTCGAATAACAATCCAAAGACTCCTTGAGGGGGCTGGATTTTTTAAACTTGAGTCAAATTCATGATTCATCTTCAAAACATTTTTTTTTACGTCTATAACAATCAAAATGTGGTTTGTTATGCAAATAGATTGATAAAAAATAATGAAACCCCCTTATCCCATTGACCAGATGTGCTACTGACCAGGGTACGGGGTAAAATCGTTTCTCTCTGCGCGTGATTTAGTGAGCCGCTTATGTACTTTTATTTGTGCCGTAATGAGCTGATGTCCCACTGTCTGGATACAGAGATAAACGCGAGGCAAAATAAATGAAGCCTATTGGTGATCGTTACAGTATCTGGCATAGAGATGGTGATCTAAAACCCCACCGGCAAAGGAAATTAATCCTCAATTGTGTCAGTTCAAAGTCGCTGTTATCCCGCAGAGAGACAGAGCGAGGGAGCAAGCGGCAGTGTGATTATAATCATGTTATCTAAGCTGTTACCATAGCAATGTCTTCAGATAGGTAATCGAGGCCAAAGAGCGGAGTCATTTTGACTACAAAGGGTAGATTTTGGATTATGCGCAAAAAATACTCTTTGAATTATTACTAACTTTTGTTACTCTCTCCATTTAATGCTCTTTTTTTCCCTCCCAAACTTTAAGTATTTCCGGTCAATTTCAACAAAACATGTTTGGTCTTTTACCTCTTACAAGAACAGACCACAAAAAAGGGGTTGATTCCTTCACAAACACAGCCTATTTTACTATTGTGTTTTTTATTATTATCAGGAGTGTGTGTGTGTGTGTGTGTGTGGAGCAAGGAAACTTGCCCAAGGTTTCGCCCTGATCTGCCTGGATTCGAACACGGATCTCTCACGCTTGCAAGGCGAGTGAGTGAGCGCTCTAACCACTGAGCTACAGGAGCTCCACGGGACACCCCTATATCGTGTGGAGATTTACTGCGACTCTCTTTTTTAAAAAAAAACCAGATTGGATGAACCAGATTGTGGGATAAATGTGCCAGTCTAGAAAGGAGATGTAAGCTTAGTGTTTGGGAACGATCAAAACAACCATGCAGTTCATCCCCACACTGTAACAATCATTACTGCCAACATCTCGTGCCCCCATACTTCTCTCCACTGGGATCTGGTAAGTTGAGGCAAAGAGTAAAAGGTGTGTGTGGGGGGGGGGGGGGGGGGGCGATCGGGAGCGAACATGTCTGGATGATCTATTTTGGACAGTCCTACCTGCCCGATTTAAAGCAATTAGAATCCCACGCACAAAAATTCCAAAGACAAATGAGCGCCCTGTAAAGTCGTTTTATTTATTTAACGATTCAATCTCATTTAGTTGCATCCTCATAAGACTCCCAAGTTACAATTTTCCTCCCCGGGTTTCCCCACTGGGACAAGCGTTTGGGTTTAACGTCAAAGTTGATCAACGTCTCAAAGTGCTTCACAGAATATACTGTAAAGTGAATTGACTGTACATTTGTGGGCGAAATGTTAGAAATACACAAGAACGTTCTGATAGCCTTGAATTTACCGACAATCGGAATATCAAGGCTGATTAAAGGATACACTAAACCTTTCTAATTATCCTGCATAATATTCGGCTTTCGCCTTATTTTCAAAAAAAATCTTTGCGAAAATTACACAGTAATGAGATTGAGTAGACACATTTATCAGCATGTCTTGTTGAGCACATTACCTCCTTCAGAGATAATTATTAACAGAATTTCCACAATAGAGCATCTGTGTGAGCAGTTCATCTCCTTGTCATTGATCCAGCAACTGTGCTTCCCCCCTGAATGCCAGATTTGTGACCTCTGCTCTTCAATACGTTTAATTGTCACAGTGGGAGAAAAATCAGATGCGAGCTTTAATTGACTCTGTGCGTCTCCCCGTTCGTTTCTACTTTCAATGAAAATATGCGATTTTTTTTGGCATCCGGTTAACTCAATAATTGCGGATGCTTTTATTTGTCTGCTTTGCCGTTTGAAATATGCATTGATCCAATTACATCGAGATGTTCGATTGATCCACAGTACATTAAAACTCCCGTTTCTGCCAATAAATTGGACACAGCATGCGTAGGTAGATACGGTCGCAGTCAGCATCTCGGGCTTGCGCTTTTCACATCTTCCAGACGTCTCAAAGCGCTTCACAGAATATACTGTAAAGTGAATTGACTGTATATACATTTTGTGGGCGAAACACGGCAGCCGATTGTGCACAGCAGCGTCCTCCCCACAAACAGTCGTGGATTTAAATGACCAATTTATTACTGTCTTTTAAGGGATTATCATCAGGCGTGTGTGGGTGGTAAGGAAACTCGCCCAAGGTTTCGCGCTGACCTGCCGGGAATCAAACCCAGGTCTCTCGCTTGTGAGGCGGGTGCTGTAACCGACGAACAGAAATAGGCTGAAATATGTGGTTCTAAGAAATCTCACACAAATCCTAACCAAATGTTTGTCAGATATACCATGTGCATCTTTGCATAAGAGCCAAAACACGTATTGACAGATAATGGATCCTCCTTTGGAGTTCCTGTAGCTCAGTGGTTAGTCTTACAAGTGTGAGACATGTGTTTCGAATCCAGGCAGCTTTTCAACATAGCGCTTTTCACATCTTATTGACGTCTCAAAGCGCTTCACAATATGTATTGTAAAGTGAATTGACTGTATATTTGTGGGCGAAACGCGGCAGCCAATTGCGCACAGCAGCGTCACCCACAAACAGCTGTGGTTTGAAAATGACCAATTTTTATAATTGTGTTTTTTGGGGGACGGATTATTATTAGGCGCGCGTGTGTGTGGAGTAAGGAAACTTATTAATATAATAATGTGACAAGCACCAATGTTTTACAAAGATGACAAGGTGAAAAGTAAAGTCGTCTCTTTTCGCAAGGGTGACAAGCTAAAATTCACATTCTCTGGAGTTTTGTTATGTATTGACATTTACGTGTGTGCACTCAATCAAGGGATGTTTAGTGACAGTTGAACATGACACAAAAAAAAGCTCGAATTTTAAGAGATATGAGCTGCTCCGGCAAATAATAAATCAGATTCACCTTTCGCAAGTCATGTCAATAATGGACCGATAAAGTGAGTCTGTATGTGGGAATGATGTAGTGGTTGCCTGGGTAACAATTCTGGAGGTGTAAAAACAGAAACAAACATCCACTAATGGCCCCCGTTAATTAAAATGCCACTATGAAGCAATGGGATGCAAATTTGCCTGAGAATTCAATAACCTCAGTGGCCCGACCTTTTGCATCATGAATTACAAAGGAGCAAAAAATATTTCTATTTACCCAATGTCATTTTCTGCTAGATTCCATCATAAGTAGGTACCGTAGTATTGGAGTTAAAAAAAAACACTTCTAAAATAAAGGCCTCATTAACTGGATGAAATTGCATTAGGAGCCGCAAAATCATTCATTTAAATTGAATCTAAAATAAAATGCATCTTGCAGGGTGAACAAAGGGAGACAGTTTGATTGATTGTTTTATTTTCTATGGGTTGGAGTGAAATCAATAGGAAATAAAGCCTTGTAAGAAGCTCTGGATGCAGTAATTTAGAAACACTTTGAGATGCTTCAACCTATTATAGGCAGTAAATACGAGGATAATTATTATTTAAATCTAGTGAAAAGGGAAAACAAACCATATATAAAACCCTCCCAAAAAACTGCAACATGGCATCACAAAGATATCTCAAAAGACAGGAGCTTCTCTAGTGCAGTGGTTACAGCATTCGTCTGACAAGCAAGTGTGAGACCTGTGTTTGATTCCCGTCAAGTCAGGTCAGGGTGAAACCTTGGGCAAGTTTCCTTACTTCACATGCCTGATAATAATCCCTATATAAAAAAAAATTGGTCATTTCAATCCACGGCTTTTTTTTGTGGGGGACGCTGCTTTGCGCAATTGGCTGCCACGTTTCGCCCACAAAATATACATACAGTCAATTCACTTTACAGTATATTCAGTGAAGCACTTTGAGACAGTCTAGAAGACCTGATAAGGCACTACAACAAACAACAACAACCACCACCACTTGGATTTATATAGCACCCCCCCACCCCAGCCCCCCAACTCCACGTTTCTCCCTTTTTCGCTAGATTTCAATAATAATAATAATAATCCTTGCATTTGATATGAGGGGCTTTTCGCGTCTTATCGACATCTCGAAGCGCTTTACACAGAATATACTGGCAAGTGAATTGACTGTATATTTGTGGGTGAAATAATACTAATAATAAGATATAATAATACTAATAATAAGATATAATAATACTAATAATAAGATATAATAATAAATAATAATATGATACAATAACAAATATAATAAGGTATATTATACTAATAATAAATATAATACTAATAAAAGATAATAATATATAATAATAAATGATAAGATATAATAATATATAATACTAATAAGATATAATAAAATATAATTTTAATATATAATAAAATATGATAAAATATAAGAATAAAATATAATAAAATAATAAAATATAATAATAATACTACTAATAATAAGACATAATAACACTAATAATAATACTGATCCTTACATTGACTGCCTAGAATAGTTTGTAGGAAACATGGCTTGTGTATCGAGCGCGCCTGCGCAGTCGAGGGCAGGCTCCATTCATTACGCTCACTGATTGATTGATTGAGTGGGTGGGGGAGGGGAGGGGGGCGGGGTTTATCGACGGCTGTTTGAAAAAAAGGGCGCGGTGACGCCGACCGGTTTGGGATGAGGAGCGCATGCGTGACGTGACCACACACACACACACACACCACCCGCCCGCCGCCTCCCCTCCCTTTCCTCCACTCCTAGCTTGACGCAGTGACGCACGCACGTACCTACGCATGCACGCGAGCGAGCGAGCGCGCGCGACGACGACGGACGGACGGACGAAAAAAAATACTGAGTGAAGAAGAAGCTGAGGCAGGAAAGGAAGGGAGTCAGTGAGTGAGTGAGGGAAAAAAAAAGGACGGAAGGAAGGAAGGAAGGAAGAGGAGAATAAAGGAGTAGGAGTGTGAAGATTCCGGAGCCTTCAGTTGACGGCGGCGCGAGGAGGAGGAGAGAGGCAGTGCCGTGACTCACTTTCGTTGTTATTTTTCTGAGGAGATTTATTTACCCCCCACCTCCCTCTCTCTACCTCTCCCTCCCACCCTCCACCGCCACCCCTCCGTCTCTCGCCTCTCCCCCCCCCCCCCCCCGCCTCCCTCTCTCGCCTCTCCCTTCCACCCCCACCTCACCCCTCCGTCTCTCGCCCCCCGACCTCGTTTCCCCCCCCGTCCCCCACCCCCATCGTCTTTCCCATCCCCCCGCCCCCCCCCCACCCCCTACTCTCTAACCCTCCCCCCATCTCACTCCCCCCCCCCCCCCCCCTCCGTCTCCCACCACTCTCCCCCCACCACCACCCCCTCCCCACTCCATCCCTCCGCCTCTCTCTCTCTCCTCCCCCTCCCCCCCTCCGTCTCATCTCTGCCTCACATCCCCCCATATTCCCCCCCCCCCCTTCCTCCACCTCCGCCTGTCCCGACTCCCCGCCGCCGTGGGACCGTGAGATGAGTCAAAAAACCGCGCGTCTCACGGAGGATGACCACAACGGGCCAGGGCAGCCCGGTGAAAACCTACGATTACCTGCTGAAATTCCTGCTGGTGGGAGACAGTGATGTGGGCAAGGGAGAGATCCTGGAGAGTCTGCAGGATGGGGCCAGCGAATCCCCCTACGCCTATAGCAACGGTAAGGATAACCACCACCCCCGCCATCAGAATCATCCTCACTCACTCACTGACTAGCCAACTAACTAACTAACCAACCTCACCACCACTCACTAACTAGCTAACTGACTAGCCAGCTAAGTAACTAACCTCACCACCACTCACTAACTAGCTAACTGACTAGCCAGCTAAGTAACTAACCTCACCACCACTCACTAACTAGCTAACTGACTAGCCAGCTAACTAACCTCACCACCACTCACTAACTAGCCGATTAGCCAACTAACTCACTTAACCCTTGCGTTTGATGGTGATGATGATAATAATATATCATATCATAATAATCCTTGAGATGTTTGATCAGAGTTAGGTTTAGCCCACCCGTATAATGATAATAATCCTTGCATTTTGACGCTCTATATAGTGCCCTTCTGGACGTCTCGAAGGCGCTTCGCCGGAATATACCGTCCAGCGAACCGAGCGGGTAAATTTGTGGGCGGAACGCGGCAGCCGATCGCGTACAGCGGTTGTGCAGACAGTTCACTTGACGATATATTCTGTGAGGCGCTTTGGAGACGTCTGGAAGACGCGATAAGGCGCTGGATCAAACGGAAGGATTCTTCTTAGTAATATTATTATACGCCGCTTTTCACGTCTGCTAGACATCTCAAGGCACTTCTTGTACAGGATTTAATACTAGTAATAATATTAGGCGCCCTAATAGCAAATTAATAGTAGAAAGGCGCCCTATAGTGCGCATTTTTGTCGTTATATAGCGCCCTCCAAGCAGGGTAGCGTCTCAAAGCGACTGATTTTGAATGTCACTGCAGTGAATTCTCGCAATTTAGATGAAATTGTGAATCGCCACTTCACAGTGTCCTGAAATGTTTTTTAATCTCGAACTTTAGATGAAAAATTCTTTCGGGACAGGTTTTATTGTCAAATCATTTAGAATTGCATACTGGATAAAGGCTTTCTACAAACTGTGCAGTAAGTGGGCTGCTGAAGTGCCATACGTTTTGATATTTTGGCCAAAAGTTTAAAAACCTGAAATAAGCTTTATAGCATTTAGCCTTTGTTTTGAAATGTGGTAGTAGCGGCTTTGAAGAATCATAGTGAAGCCAATGGTGCTAATGAACATCATATTTACTTGTGTGGCGTCTATATCCCTCGAGGGTTTATTCTGCAATCAGGGAATACTGTATTTGAAATTGATAATCAATTTAATCTAAACCGTTCTTAATATTCCCACTCCTTTTAACCTTTTGGAAAATACCAGCGAAAGAACAACTTTGAAGAATGTGGGGGAAGGAATTCCCTATGTGGAGATGGCCTAAGCTTTGTGAGAAGGTTGGAAAATATGTACGAACGTTGGAGGGACTGATAACGTTAACTTCCCTTCTCGTCTCAGAACGCTTTGCTTGTCACTGAAAGGCTGTGTATTTTACTGAATTATGAAAAGTAAACACATTTGCATAATACACTCACCAGTAGCATGTAAAACTTATGACCATCATAAACGATGGTCCCAGGCAGTTAGTATATTGTGTACAGCAGATGCTTTGATGCACACTTAGTTGAAAAGAAAATTGGTAGTTAGTAGATCCGGGTACTGTAGTTGTTTGCTCCCCTCCACTGGTCCAAGGCAAGCAACATTTAGTTTTGATTTAGATTCTAAGCATCATGTTCGCAGCTGCTCCAAAGAACGGAGATTCCCACAAGCTAATTGCTTTATGTAATAAATATTTATGGTCTAACGGAAGTCATTCAGCACACTCTTTAGTCTTATTATTGTATTTGCTTGCAGACCAAATTATTTAATGTTTTGTTAAAATGTCCTATTTGGTAACTGAACAGATTAAATTGGTAGATGCTAGAGAGGAATTTTGTCAATGTAATAATGTGAACTGAATCTTGTACTTGATAGTTTAATATTTTGTCAAACCTCTCTGGTTGACATTCCACCTGAAATTGTGCAAGAATGAGAACCTGTGAGGCATTGTAGAAAGGGAAAATTAGCACATACTTATTTTTTCTTAATTTTCTTATTTCTGAAACCTCATCCTGACTTGCACTTGCGATTGATATGGATTTAGCTATTAAATATAATAGAAACATTTAAGTTGATATAACATACCGCACTGCATACATTAAAGAAAACTAAGCAGCGTCCTATAAATCAATTGTAATGGAGACTATTTTCTGCAAGCAATTCATTTGCACACATCCTCATCCAGTTGGGAGGGAAAGATGGTTAGATCTACAGATATTTTCCATGCCCCTGGTAAGCAGGAAGTGTTGAGTAGGGTGTTAGACTATTTTGAATTTAACAGCCAGGTCAGAAATTAATAGCCAAACCAGTTTAAGTAAATTAGTTCACAGTAAATGGCAACAGTGGCACTTAGACTTGGAATCTTAAGATTGAGAGTTAAGCTATTGATTGACCTTGAGACATCCAATTCCATTTTGGAAAAATAAGTTTATTTCAGTTTTATTAGTGTTTAAGCTGCAGTTTTACAGGGCAGTGCATCAATCAACATCCCTGATATGTCGAGATTTAGTATTTTTTTTAAAGTGATTTTACAGGGGAGAGAATACAGATGTAAACTAGGGCAGGTGAACTAAAAGGAATTGGTGATATTTGATAATACTTGTCATCTGAAGGTGATAATTAAAGAAATCTCCAGTTTCACAACTTAGGCATTTTCAAAGATTTTAAGATAATGAATACCAGTACTTTCATCGTTCTACACACTGAAATTTACAAATGTTAAAACAAATCAATATTATGCCAGAAAATGATATGCGCCGCTCATCTGTTTAAATTATAAAACAATCTCTTGAAAATTCACAAGGCATGGAATACCCTACAGACTGAATTAATGCAAGGTTTCTCACAAGCCCATAGAACGTCACTGGAAATGGGGTAACCGGGGAATAAATATGATGCAACGGTGAATTGAGAGTTTACGAAACCAGGAAATGTTTATTCCAGATGCTCCTACTAATCCATCTTTAGTACAGTTGCTAACTATCAAATCTCATTTATTTGGGGGGGCTTATGTTTTTGTGAAGGGTTGACCAGATCCCAGAGTGGTGAAAGGCTTCAATCTGCCAGATGAGACATTTGTCACACTCCGTTAGAGGCTAAGCCATCATTCTTTTACAAAACCTTTTGAAGCTATATAAAAAAAACTCTCCCCTTTGTGCCAAAGCTATTAAGCAGCATTTCCCCAAAGCAAGAGATGTCTCGAGAGAAATCCTGGAGATTCTCAATCAAAAGTCATCTTTTTCTTTCCATTACATTAATTTCAACAGACGAGACCCGCCTGCCTACTTTTAATCCTGACATGTTATTTGAATTGAAAACATAATTGGAAAGAGTCATCAAATACTATCAATGTATTTGATTGATTGTACACTCATTTGTGTTTTTTTACATTATTTCCCAGTGAAACATTTAACATGCCCACAATTTAAACAGTATAAGCACGTACAATAAATATTGTTTGTACAGTTTTACATTAAATCTTCCTGAAGACTATATGCATTACTTCTGAGAAAAAGTAATAGATTTACACTAGCTTTTGGAAAATATCAGTAAATCATACAAGGATGATGTATTATGAACATTTAATAAGACTACCGAAACCTCTAATTACCTAACGACAGTCTAGTTCAGCAGCGGTGTTGGGCAAAGTTAGGGCATATGTCCTCCTGGCGTGAAAGGCGCTCTATAAATGTAATTTTATTGTTGTTGTTGTTAATTATTGAAGTGGGGAACAGGTAGGCCATCAGCCTGATGTGAGGTTTGAAATTCAGCTCAGGGAAGCGGAATGCTAAAGTTTTACAGGTCCTGGTTTAGTTTAGCCTCAGGAGGCAGTCAGAGGTTGCTGACCAGATAACCTGCGTCTAACACTCTGGAATTATGTAAGCAGGTTGTGTCCCTCCGGGGAGAGAGAGAGTGTTCCAACAATCTTTGGAATATCTCTGGAATTTCCCTGTGTAGGTAAGATGTATGGAATTCTCGGTTTGGTTTGGATGCTCTTTAAACAATAGTGCTGGATTTCCTCATGTTTCCCCCTACTGACTAAAAAGAAATTACTGATGAGAATCAAACGAGTTGCGGTCCACGTGCGTATGGCGCCTTTTGTCTGGTGTGGGGGTACACTTTCCTCAAAGATATTCAGCCTACTTATCTAATCCTTGAGACTTTAGGTTCCGGTTGGCAAGAGCTAAGGCATGGGGGAATCTGTGAGATCCCAGTATCCTCCGAATACAGCTGGAGTTTAATCAGTTAAAATTGCACAGTCTTAGCTAATCAACTCCCTGTTTAGTGACATTGTTTGTAGTATCTACAAGTGGGGCTGGCTTTATTACTGGGGAGTAATCATTGTAAAAGTTTGCGTAATTGAATTTCATTTACTGTGTGCTCTTTCTTGGCAGTTTGCTAAAGTGCGCCTGTCTTGGGTGGTTGCAGGATTCCCTATAGCGGTCTATTATTTACCATGCAAGGACTGATATATTTTATCCTCAAACAACAAAGCAGGTTACCCTACAGATGGATGTGATTTGATATTGTATCATATCTAAGGGGCATGCTTGTTAACTGTTGAATTTTTAGACTTGCAACCCACAGATCTGACTTGCCACATTAATTCCAAGCCAAACCACTGGAATCATGCCAACACCACTATTAGCCATTCTTCCTTTATTGCTGACCAAGACGTCTAGTTTATCTAATCTTGAAATATTGAATAAATTACGACCCGATGTCTCAATTTTTCTTATTGGATTATCAAAGACTAGCAAGGCAAGCAAATAGTCCTGTCATGTAATACCGTATTCAGATTGTGGCTACTGTGCATATTGCTTGGTTAGTTTGTGTACTTAGTGATATTTCAAATGTAGTATTAGCTTCACATGCGAGATAATGGTTTTAAGGACTCAGTGGTGTGTGAGTGATATTGTACTTTGGTAACGCACATTAATTTGCAGTCTTAGCTAATGATGAACAGAAAAACTTACCTTTTTTTAAGGATTTGAACAATTAAATATGTCAGCTGATCTTGAGGTTCAAAATCTTTCCTCAGCTGCTCAAGGAAAATAGTTGTATTGTGATCAAACCTTTCACTGTGTTTTTACTCATATTTACAATCTTGTATTCATTCTATTTTCTTAGCCTGTAGCTTGTTAGAAACTGATATTGAATCGAAGCCCATAAAAATAGGATAGGAATGAATAGAATAGCGAAAGCGTATTTAACTATTATTCAGTAATATTCTACTGTAGCAGTTTTAATTTGAAGGGATGCTAAAATTGCCATTATGTCCATTGTTTGAATAAAGAACAATTTGATTCTCCTGTTCTGCTCAGTTTACAGTATTTAAAAAAAACTGCAGACAAGTCTTGGGTTGGGATTGGAATGCAAGCGCTAATTAGTATTTGATGCATGTTGACAGATTGCCAAACACTTTTCAAAATTAGCACTCAGTTCAAACCAATGGATCCACAGATCCTAAGACCGAAAAGTCTTTTTGCATTCAGAAAACCAATGGCTGGTAATCCATTTTGCCCTATACCCTTTGGAAAATTCTACATAGTCATACGTAATGTGCTCGCTGTAAAATAGAGATCTTTTAGAAATTGAACTTCTTTCACTCTCACTTTTGCGGCACAAGGAGTACATTGTCTATATTTGTGCTGTTTGGGAGGGATGTGCTGTTTGGGGTGGGTGTATCAGTTAACCAGTAGCTAAGTGATAGTGGGAGATGATCGTAAATTTGTTAATGCGGTGTGATTGTTTTGTGTCACGTGAAAATACGTCGCTTAGCAACCGTAGCATGCTCGGTTAAGTCAAAAGTATTTTGACCTTATTTGGAAAGATGCAAGGTTTCTTTTTCAAATGAGAGCATTGAATAACCAATTTATCCAACTGTCTAGGTTTCTAAATTGAATCACTGCAAGTTCGAGATGTCACGTTTTTGAAATGCTGCAATACATTTTTCTTTTGTATTCTTATTGAATTTGGTGTTTTAAAAATAATTTCGAGATGTCAGTTGGAGGAGCTAATTGTGCACTATGTTCCTTTTTACATTGTTGATAGAACATGGCACTGAGTAATTTGTGTTGAACAGGGTTTTAAATGTTTCACTATTTGCTCTAGTACTGCTTAGTTATGCGCTGTGTAGGTGGAAATGATGTAAGGTATTTGTACTGTGGGTGAGTAGGGCAGCACAAACCTATAATGAATATACAAGTGTTTTCATTTGTTTTTTTTCCTCATTATCTTAACTTCGGATATAATGTTCTCCTCACTTGAGGCCCTTAGATTTGCTTATGGACTCATTGCTTTTTAGCAGTATTTTTATATCAAAGCCACTAGATACTCATTTGGTGATGTGGGGATTGGGAGGATCAGGATAGTGGTAAATGTCAGATCTGTTTCAACTCAGCAAAGTGCTTTTCATGATGACATAGAGTAGCATAATAGCAGCCAAGACCCAATCTATTATGCATTATTCTCAGTAGGAGGAAAAATGCACAGAGTTGGAATGCTGGCAAAAAAAAGTTTGATTACCTCAAATTTTTCTTTGGGTGTCAATCATCCAAAGAATTTTAGATTTCTTCTTCCGTAGTTGCTATGTAAACTGAGCACATTTTATTTCTATAGTTTTATTGTTTCTTTACCTTACTTCAGTTAAAAATAACTTTATTTTATACAAAGGAGTATGATTTTAATTTGTCATCATGTGTAGAGCTAACTAAAACAATTAATTATTGAAAGATGCTTGCCTAGGGGATTTTGCAATATAATTTAAATGTCTTTTATCCTGAAATAAATATACATTATCATTTTTTGGAATACAGCAGGAATTCATTTTCTATGCAAAATTTGTTTCATGTTGGATGCGTTTGTGTTTTATTTTGTTCTTTATCTTGGCTTTCACATTGTTCAGTGAATGTTTTGACAAACTGACCTAGATAGCTTTAGAAAGAAAAACTTTTTTAAAATGTAGTTCTGAACAGGAAGCACAGATGACAATTCCAAACAGCAGCTGCAACAAGAGAGGAAACAACAGAAGATCAGATTTTATTCCCACAATGAGCATCAATCCTAATCCAGTGTTTGGCTTGAAGCACAGTAGCACAAAGTGAAATGACATGCTGTACAAGAGATATGCCTATGCTTTGTGGCTATTGCTGTCAGAAAGCAAGTGTGAAAGGAAGCATTTGTTAGAAGATAAATTCTCCAATTTGCTGGATTATTTATATATATCTCAAATTATTAATCCTAGGAAGCCATAAAATAATTAAGCAGTGTAATAAAGTTACTGTATTGCATTACCAAACTTTGTTTTAATCCTGTGTGGGTGTCTGCATATAAGTAAAACACACTATCAGATTGTTAATTCTAAAATATAATGTTTCAAGAACTCATTGCACAGAGAGGGGGTTTGCACTCTACCGAATAGATTGTTCTTGCTTTACACCATTTATTTTGTGATAAATCTAAGGTGAGTATTTTACACTCATAATTGCTGTGTAGACACAACAATTGTTATTTACTGTATGTATCTCACAGAAGATTGTTAGATGATAACAGGGAAACCACCAGGCAGGCCCATGCTAACAGATGTTCAGTTGTTTGAATGTCATAGTTCTCAGTGTGATCACATTCTCTGATATTCGAGGAAGGTTCATTACAGACGAGGGTTGCTAATCCAGTGTTACTGAATTGCAATGAGTAATCTTCCCACTTGGACAGCATGTGTGCCTTCGATCAATCTGAAGAGCTGAGTTTAGGCTTCGAGTTGGAGTATTTTCTAGGTTTTCCTTGCCAGAAGGTGCTGACAACGAAAACAACAACATTAATTTGCATTATACAGCTTCCTTCATGCGGCTAGCATCTCAGAGCACTTAATTGACTGGCCTGACTGTGGTTCCACGTATCCTTGCCATCCTACATACAAGTGTGAGGGACCTTAATAATTCATTGATGCGTAGAAGATGGTACAGTATTTTGCTCACTGTATGTGTTTTCAAAGCTATGCAGGAACTTGATGATGTGGTTAAAGCTTTCAACTAGAATTTCACAGTGAATACCGATTTGTATGTGTATTTGCTTCAATAATTGAAGCAATAATATTCAATAATATTTAAATTGGTTGGATTTTAGTGCACTCACTACTTTTTGTAGTGACCTCCCTACGATGTTTAGATTGAAAAAGGGTAACAATTTAAGACAATAGATCCATCTAGCGCACCCATCCAACTTCCCGAAAGATTCATTTAACATTGTCTAATCTCCTTGAGTGACATCTGCTAATATCCTTATGATGCCACTG
This sequence comes from Hydrolagus colliei, assembly GCA_035084275.1. Classification (NCBI taxonomy): domain Eukaryota; kingdom Metazoa; phylum Chordata; class Chondrichthyes; order Chimaeriformes; family Chimaeridae; genus Hydrolagus; species Hydrolagus colliei. The sequence continues at coordinate 58,948 of JAYJKW010000234.1, read as the reverse complement.
TTTGTGGTACACAGATTAAAAAATCATCTTTGGAAAACGAAGCTGATAGCAGTAAATAGTCTGTTGTGGCATCAGTGGCTAGGCCACTGGAAAGAAATTAATATCTGTTTATTAGAATCTATTTCGTTGAATTTGTATTGAAGATGCGCACTCAAAATAGCATTTCTGTATGAAGCACATCTAGATCCAGCGGGCAGCAGGTTAAGGTAACTGTATTACATGACAACTCAATTTGTTCAATCATGCAACTTGGAATAGCCCCTGTGTGTTTCCCTTCTTAGCACCCTGCAGTGGTGTCAGTCTACCATGATGGTAATTACAGCAATGAATCATTTTGATATCTGAACAATAGGCATGCAGAGTACAATAGAATGAACCACAGTTTCTCTGGAAGCAGAAATGTAATGCATTCCCCCCCACCCCGCCGCCCAACCCACGGGGTCTAAAATTCAGCGATGTTATTTCAGTGCACCGTCTCTAAAATGTCCGTTCTTGTACAGTGTCCTTTTGTGAGAAAAGCAGAGCAATATTTGAGAGGAAGTGTATTTGAGCCACATGTCAGTGATGCCCCCAGAGACTTTGTTCTGGCTTGATCTGTCAAATGCAGTATACTGAAAAAAGGTCTGGTACTGATATACACTTTCCAGTCAGATATTTTTTTTGAAGGAGTTAATTGACCCAGCATCAAACTGCTTTTGTTGAGTTTTAGTGCCACATATCCACTACAGAGATAATTATCACCATTGTGTGTATGTATTGTGAAACATAGCAATATATAGCCTCAAGTGTGATCTGTGCAAGGTTAAAACAATATCTGTTGACTTGAGTCTTGAGATGGAACCTAGAATTTCATTAGTTTTAATGAGAGTAACTTTGAGAATGAATTGCCTAGAAACTTTCAATTCATACAGTGCAAGTAATTTGCATTTATGTTACACCTTTCACATCAGAACTTCTCAATGGTCAACGGTCACGTACACTTTGGTTTCCTTCTACTTGTGCTGTCGGTTATGCTTCAACAGAAATGTCGACATTTCAGAAATGCTGGGGCAAAATGGAAAGTTTGAATTTATCTCACTGCTACAGAAAGCCTTTAAAGTTTCTTAATAGGGTATTTCTTTAATAAATGATAATACCCCCCTCCCCCCTTTTTGTCGCATTCTCAATCTCTGGATTCATTCTGTCTTTAGATTTTCACAGCTTTTGTATTTATTTGCTTGCCTACAGCTATTCTGTTTCTAGAAGCTCATGAATAGTGCATTCAATGAATTATTTCTACCCCAGATCATTTCAGCAAGTGGCCCTTCTTTACCAGTACTGTAATTCTATCCTTTCCGCATTCCTTTGATGCTCCCGTTTCTGTCGATTTGTTGGTCTGGCTGATGTTAGAGTATTTCCATGATTCCTTTTTACTGCTGTACAAGTCATAAGCAATGCTACCTAATCCTTATGATTTTCTGTTCTTCACCTTGCCTAGACACTTCTGTCAAGGGATTAGTTTGAACCTGCTATCTCTAAAACACCATAGTCATTTTATGTATATGGAGAAAATTTAGTTTTAGACATCAAGATGTATTTCTTTCAAGGAATGCATCCATTGGCAGTATAGTATATAATTCAAAGGTAAGTGGAGATTGAATCTTAGAAACAGAATTTTAGCGGCCATGGGTTTCACTTTCTTTTAGTGAATATACCTATAATTTATGAAGTGTGGTGAGGGAATACCTTGAAATATGTCCCGGTTTGTTCTTTTCTGTTTTTTTCCACTGCTCCTGTTATGAAATTCCAGATGGTTGGCCTTATTGGTGAAGCGTTACACAACATTATACAAACATTATTCAGCCAGGAGGCCTATTATAACCTCTTTACCCCACACAATTTGTAATTAGTGTTGCCTTGAACTGTTAAGACACAAGCATCACAGCTTCCAGGAAACAGGATGTCCTGTCACAAACTCCTCTTGTTATTTGCATGAAATATGATTTTTTTAAAAACATGAGGCCTACACACAATATACCTCCAGATAACTCCTGTCGTTAGAGTATGTATGTTTACGGCATCAGAGTTTGCTACATCTTTAGACCCCCCAAGACTTTCTTAAACAACAACAACAAAATTGCATTTGTATAACGCCTTTCACGTCAGGAGGACGTCCCAAGGCGTTGGACAGTTATTGATTCGAACAGTTTCAGGAAGGTAAATAAAATAAATTGTACCTCTTTTTTTAAACTAGCAGAGGGGAATGTCTCACTATGGTCATTTCATATGTTATGAATTGCTACTTTATTTCTGAATATATTGCAATTAATTTTTTCCATTTTAATGTTCTGCATCTAGAATGCATTTAGCTCAACCTACTTTTGTCAAAATCTGCAAATCTGCTTTGCACTTTCTGAGGGGTTAAAAGAGAGACCTATTCAATATGGTGTAATAAAGTGTAGTTAATACTGACGATCCTGGCATTGACGTAAATAACTGCATTTATTTTTCCTGTACGTTTGCTTATAATATACAAGAGAGAATCATAGAATTATACAGCACAAAAGGAGGCCATTCGGCCCATCTAGTCTGTGCCGGCTCTTTGAACAGAGCAACTCAAACCCACTGCCCAGCTTTCTCCCCATAACCTAACAGACCTGTTCGTCCTAAATAAAGATCTAATTCCCTTTTAAAAGCTGTTATGGAATCTGCCTCCACCACCTTTTCAGGCAATGCATTCCAGATTCGAACAACCCACTGAGTGAAAACATTTCTCCTCAGCTCCCCTCTGCTTCATTTTGAAACTATTTTAAATCTGTGACCACGAGTCACTGATTCGCCCACCAGTGGAAACAGTCTTTCCCTATTCACCCTGTCGAAACTTCTCATAATCTTATAAACTTCTATTAGGTTTCTCAATCTTCTTTGTTCTAGAGAGAATAAGCCTAGTCTATCTAGCCTTTCCTCGTAGCTGAAGCCCTCATTCCTGCTACTATCCTAGTAAATCTCCTCTGCACCCTTTCCAATGCCTTACTATCCTTCTTAAAGTGTGGTGACCAGAATTGTACACAGTACTTCAGCTGAGGCCTAACCAAAGTCTTATAGAGGTTAATCTGACTTTTGTATTCTATACCCCTATTTATAAAGCCTAGTATCCTATATGCCTTCTTAACGACTTTGTCTATCTGGCCTGCCACTTTCAAAGAGTCAAGAACACAATCCCCAGGTCTCTCTGTTCCTTCACACCCTTTAAAATTGTACTTAGCCTATACTGCCTCCCCTCATTTCTTCTCCCAAAATGTATCACTCACACTTCTCAGTATTAACCTTCATCTGCCTTGTGTCTGCCCACTTTACCATTTTATCTATATCCTCTTGCAGATGGCTACTATCCTCCTCACTATTTACTATTCTCCCTAACTTAGTATCATCTGCAAATTTGGAAACCGTACTCCCTAAACCCAAATCATTAATGTATCTTAAAAAGAGCAGTGGTCCCAAAACTGAACCCCGGGGGACACCACTGCACACTTCCCTCCAGTCTGCTTTTTCTCTCTTTCCTAGGATTCACATGTTGGATTTGTGACACCATGTTGTAGCTTCCCCCTCTCCATCCCTATGCAGCCTGACCCATTTCCCTGACATCATATGGTGCAGTGACAAGTGTAATATTTGTGTGCTAATTCTTATACCTAACTCTCAGTGACACTTCAAAGCTGTGAAATCAAATTCAATCTCTCCTCTCTTCCCCCCCCCCCCCCCCCCGCTCCCCTCCTTCCTCCTTTCCTTTGTTTTTTGGGGGGGATTTATTACCAGTTTAGAAGGCAGTAGGTAAGTAGTTCTGAAGCCAAGCTAATGCTAGTCTTGAGCTGGGCTGGAAGAGATTTATGACAACAACCTTGAGAGATTGAAAAGTATCCGACATTCTGCTTAGTGCATTCTCCCAAGGCTGTGGTAGTGTGAAAACTGGCTAAGTGGGAATTCCTGTATGGAAAAACCTATGTTATCAACAAGCTTCTCATATTCTAATCCTAATGTGTTAAATTGTACACGTACAGTGAATAAAACAAGATTGGGAAATCAGCCATAATTTACTAATTAATGTGTAATTATGGACTTAGAATGGTTTGATGTATATGTGAATGTGTGTTTATATGTAAAAAAAATTCTGCTATGTGTCCTTTATACCTGCAAGCTATTTTATAATTTTCATCTCTTGTTAATGTTCAAATGCATTCCACTATAATGATATAAACATTTCAGAATCAGCATGAATACCTTAATGGTAGATTCAGAAAGGGCCATATAACTGAAAGTAGTTTAAATATATATATATATTTAAAATAAGAGAATGTTAGTCAAGCTGTTTGAAGTATAAGCAGCTGTTCACTGAACTGCTGGCAGTTATGGTTATGTAAAGCTTGTTTGTAAATGGAAAAGAATGGCAGTTATTTGTACAAGTATACAAGAAGGAAAACAGAAGTCTGATAGGAACTCATTAATGTGCAGCTTCTCTTTTGTTTTTGTTTAGTTAAATTGGCAGAAGTTCCTTTGCAAAGATGTGAAAGCTGTATTTAAATCAAGTGCCTCAGGTACTTACTTGGCAGTCTGGCGTCAGTGTCTGTGGGTTGGCTACTGGAAAACTTGCCTGTTTTTGAAACTCCATTTTGATTTGAGAGGACTTTGTTGCTACTGGAAAAACATTAAATTACATACAAGTCTTTTGTTAATCATTGTTAATCTTTTTTCATTCAAAGGATGAACTTCACCCATTAAAAATAATAATCCTTAATCCTTGCATTTGATTTATTTTAAAGTGTAGTGTGTGTTTGTAGCCAAAAAAAAGGATGCATTTTCAGTGAGATTTAAGAGAAATGTTGTGAGCAATATTGGAAATTCTATGCAGTAAAATTAAATAATGAATAAAGGCCTGTGTTGACGGCTGCATTTTTTTGTTCCATTGAAATCATTACGCTCAAAGTATATTTTTTTATTGGACTTTCTGTTGTTCTGGGACGTGAATTTTCAAAGTGGCATGTTGCAGTATGGTATGCATTTTAAAAAAAGTAATATTTCTTGAGCATTAAATTCCTTCCTAGTTTCAACAATGACTCCCAGTTGACTGCAGTACAGTGTTACTACTAAATATAGGACTATTCATTTATTTCCATACATTTCTTTCCCCCCCCCCCCACACCCCACCACCACCCCCAAGCCTATATGGCTATGATGGTTAGGAGACATGAACAGAATGAGATGGGGAGAATGAATACTGAAGGAAATACAGCGGATGCAGAGTTTGTTATCTTTACTCGGCAGAGAGATCTCTATTGCCAACTGCTGAATTCTAACAATATCTACAAATTAGATCAAGCTATCATGGAACCACGAGTTGATAAATTGATCTGTCTGCTTTCTTCATTCCTCACACTCATCTTTTGAGCTAGTTCTTTTCCGCCTTCAGCAGAAAAAAAACCGATCTGATATTCCAAAGGTTGGGATGGTAGATTGCGTCATCAATATCACCTTCAATGATTTTACAGTACATACAATGTCCGGGTGGATTAGCATTAAGTTGTAGCATTATACAGAACAAGCTCATCAAAAATCTGCTGGACTTTCTCATTGTCACTGAATTGAAGAAAATATGTTTGCAGAAGCTATAAATAAGTCTAAAATGCTATATTACACTTCAAGTAACATAGGTCATTTTTGCATTAAGTATCAGCTTTTCTGATGGAGGATTAATTTGGCAGACTACATTGTGGACTAGCTTCAAAACAAGTGACTTACAGCAACTTTTAGCCAGTTGTTGAACTTTCCGCTGATGATGTATAAAGTAAAATGAATAATTGTTTGAGTGCTGAACAAACTAAGCCGGCTGCAAGAACTCTCATGGAAAATATGAGACTCATCCAAATTCAGTCAATGTAAGGAATATGTGCTCTGGATGTTCTAAAGAAAAACAATTAAACCTTGGGTTTCATGCAGCTATGGGAGTACAATACTTGTAGAAGTCTTTCTAAAGCTTAAGGCAATCTTTCACATGGAAGGAATTATAAACCGTACTCTCATAAACAAATTTTTAAATTGCTCATTGAAAATGGCAATACAACCATATAGCTTCCATGTATTACGCAAGTTTGTCCTAAATTCTGTGGTCCCTATGGTACTGAATAATTTAAAAAGTTAATAATTTAGTGCATTTAACTGCAATGTTTCTGGAACGTGGCAGTAAGACGCAGCATGCAGTTTCTAGCATGAACTTTGAAATAGAAAAGAGACATAATAAATGATAGTGAATCAAATCCCCCCCACCTCTCCCCCCCTGGTGTGTTTTGAAGCTGTTTCAAATTGGCTTCCTAGTTACCCAGGTATTTATTTGGTTGGACTGAAGGTGTTTTTTAAATTACTCCACTGGGATTTTGATTTGTGTGTTGGCTGGTACACTAATGATAAAAATATTTTCTCATGTTAAATAGCCTATTCTGCTCAGATTTCCTCGCTCCCCACCACCCCAGACCCACAGAGAGGTAATAAACGCATATTTTAAAAAATATAGTAGGCCCTGGCAGTTTTTACGATTTGAACAACACCAGGCAAATGAATAACTGTTAATATACAATCGACATTCACAATTTTATATCCTGAAACTTGGAATATTGAGCATTAGCAATAGTAAGCATTGTTTTTGATTAATTTACCTATTTCTTAAATGGCAGTAATTAAACTGGGGCCTTGCATTATGTCTGATGGGATATATTAATTGAAAAAGTTTGCATTGTGTTTTTAAATGTTGAAGAGGTACAAATATTTAAAGGTTTTCTGTGCAAACTGTTATTAAAAATCCAAATTTGATTGTAATTTTTTAAAAACTAGTTCTTTTATTGTAATTTGCGAATGAAAGCGGGCTTTCTCAATCTTCAAGGTTCAACCTCTAGGACTCGCGTTTTCTCACAGGGTTATAACACCATCAATAACTCTACAGAAACTGCAAAATTGTCGTGTTTTATACAGAAATGAGCTCCCCAGAGAAGACTTTCATCTCTGCATGTGGTACTTTAATTGACTTTAACCTAAGAAGCAAAGATGGATTCAAAATAACTGATCTCAAGACGAGAACAATCAGTGTGGCCTGAAGTTCCATATCGGGGGTTACTTTTGGAAGATTAATTGGAAATCAGTTCCACACATAGGCGTCAGAAATGTATTTCACAGCACTATTGTGTAATCCTCCTCCATGCATGCAAAACGGTGTTCAAAAATCTGAAAGGACAAAATCTTATATTTTTGATTTTTTTTGTTGCAGGAATTGATTATAAGACCACTACAATCTTGTTGGATGGCAGGCGCGTAAAGCTGGAGCTGTGGTGAGAAGAGTTTTGATTTTAAAAGTATTTTTTGTCTCACGCGCTCTCTCTCTCTCTCTCTGATGTTTGAATTTTGGAAGTGCATTGGTGGTAAATGCTTTTCACAATGTCCATGAGATGCATCTTAAAACACAAGATGGTTGAGCATATGGACCGATTCCTGTGTTTACAAATTAGACCCCTGGGGTTTCAGGGTTTTTCTCAGGGACAGTTCGAGGAACTGATCTGTGATTTTTCCCAAGCCGTTGCCTAATAAACGAGGGTCAATTAAAATGGAATGGAAGTGTAGTTCCTCAAGTTGCAATGGTGGACATCGAATGTAATTTCTTTGTTTCATGACCCAGTTTTGCAATAGGTGTGTGGAGATTTCCATGAAAGTGTTTGACCGTACATACTTTTAAGGACATGGAGCATTTTAAATGTAAGTTGCTTACATTGGTGGGATGAATAAAGTAGCGTATAACCAGAAATTCCTTCCCTTCCACCAAATGAGCTGTGCTAAAGACAGGATTGGGTACTTGTTAAAGCAGCATCTTTACTTCTTTCACTTTCTTGCTTTCCTCTGAGGGGGATTGTTGACCGATGGTGATTCTGTGGAACATCAAACGGATAACACAATAACATGCTAGCTGGCATGCTGCTGTTAGTTTGTCAGTTCACCCAGGAGTGATGCTTTAGCTTTTAAGTTTGGATTTCCTTTACAAAATAATGCCTTTACGTGTAAAGAGTACAGAAATGTTACTGACAAGAATTTTGGTGTAGTAATATCTGCCACTTCAAAAGTGTTCTGCTTGTGTAAGTTTTCAACTTCTGATTTGCTACCTTGTAGTGGGAGCTTTTATCCATCCAGAGCTCTCTTGGATCCCAAACGATCTGAGTTTGTCTTTACCTTGAAGTTCTGATTCTCCCAGAGGATTATCAGAGTGTAAAATACTTTGCTGGGGGGAGGGGGGGGGGGGCTTGTTGATTGGCTCATTTCAGAAGGAAATGAACAAGCATATCCAGATGATTTACAAAGTAGTTGTTCAAAAGAAGCTAACAAATGCATCAAACAGCATTGAGGAATTTTTGGAAACCAGCGCATGAGTGAAACGAGGCCTTCATTAGTACACTACACCACCTTTACCAATTGAGAGCTAAATTATTATTATTATTATTCGTAAACTGATTTTGTGACATTGAAGTGCTCATCCTCACTTCCTTCCCTCCCCCCCCCCCCAGTTCTCTCAGTGGTGATTCAATCACTCACCAGACAATCACATCACCTTTAAGTGACAAGGCCTAAATTTCATTTGAACACTGCTGGGTTTGTGCAATCAGAGCTTTATTTAGTTAGCATCAACTCCAATTGCAGAACCCCATTAGCCATCTCAGAGCTACAGTTGTCCTTGGTGCCCTCTGGGGGTGGGGGAGGTTGGGGGAAGGGGGTTAGGAATGTTCAAGGTTCCCAATCTTGATCGCTATCCAGTGCCTCAAGTGTGTGTGTATGCCTTCGTCAACATTATTCTCTTTGTTTCAGGGACACTTCAGGACAAGGGAGATTCTGTACAATCTTCAGGTCCTACTCCAGGGGGGCTCAGGTACATCTATACTGTGTGTGTGTGTGTATAAATATATATATATTTTTTAAAAGATTAGAAGTGCAATTCTTAGATCTTCCTGCTTTCCATTAACCAGAATGTTTTGAGTATTTGCTTCAGTCAGAACTGCTTCCATTTGCATTTCTCATTTGGGAAGGCTGTGTTCCATACGATTTTTGCCTTGAACCCTTTGCCAGTTTGCTTGTTGTTGCCAATATAAAGCTTATAGCCATGATAATTTTCCACTGGGGATGTGGTTCTCTGCTGTGTCTGTTGAAGTGTGTGTTAAAGATTCCACAATGTTGTTTCAAAAGAGCCTTTTGACCCTAGCTCTAACAGATAAAATTGATCATTTATTTCAGGGCTGTTTGTGGGTCATTGCTTTGTGCAAATTGGATGCCCCTTAAGCCTACAAGTAATCACTTCACTGTACAATGAGTCCTATGAACTCTGTGAAATGTTTTGAGATTATAAGGCGCTATATCAAATGCAAGGATTATTATCCGTTACTATATTAAGATGTTGCGTCTGTGATATCGTGTTAAATATTAATAAGTGGTTTGTTTTGAGAGTGTGAGCAGTGCTATTCTAACTATTCCACTGTACAGAACCTCCCCGTATCAAAACTAATGATGCACTAATAAAAGTGGGTCGCGAAATAAGTGATTTCCTAAATCTAAAAACTCAGGAGGATTAATATTCAAATGCACAATCTTTAGATTAATGCGCTAACTTGAACTCCACGTACATTTTAACTGTTTAATAATAATAATCCATGCATTTGTTACAGAGCTTTTCACATCTTCTAGACATCTCAAAGCGCTTCACAGAATTTACTGTAAAGTGAATTGACCGTATATTTTTGGGCGAAACATGGCAGCCAATTGCGCACAGCAATGTTTCACAAACAATCATGGATTGAATTGTCCAATTTTTTTTGAGGGATTATTATTAGGCATGTGGAGTAAGGAAACTTGCCCATTTGTTTTGTTTAGTACGCAAAAATCTCTGCTCACGATACTACTGTACTTTTGAATGTTTTATGGAATGGTCCCAGCGTTCCTTTTAGTCCTGTCATCAAAATGTAACTAACCCCAGGTCACTAAAATCCTCCATTAACTACCTTTGTCTATCGCTTCAGTAAAACAATATTATAATTGTGATAGAGGAATAGCAGCCCAGTGCATCAGCTGGGCTCTCCCCCACCCCACCCAACCCCCATCCACCCCCCACCCATTGAGTCACGTTAAGAGGTTTCATTGCGATATTCTTAATTTTCTGTGGTTATCACAGCTGAGCCATGTGGCCACCATACTCCAGGGAGGTGGTGTGCTGATCAGACGTTCCCATATTAAGACAGAAAATCAAAAGCATTAGCAAAAATCATTTGGTTCTGCTGCCATCGATGCCCTCCAGTGTATCAGCTTAATGGGTTAGCATTCTGTCATTAGGGCTTTTACAAGAGCAAAGTGTCCCACTGTTCTCTTCAAATCACGATTTGATTTGCGGTTGGTTGAATTTTTATCCACAGCTCGGAACACTGGGGATTTGGTATTTGGGGCAAGAAAATTAAACTTGGAACATACTGTGGAAAGCAAGGTGGAAAATATATATTATGTAATCATACTTTGGGGACCATCAGAACACTTTGATTTAAAGTACAACGTCGGTCATTTGCATTGCATTATTTAATAGCCTGTGTGGAAATACAGTTTTCTTTTTTTATATCTAAAAAAAACTCTCTTCAACGTCGAAGAAACATATAAAGCTGCTTCGATGATCTTGTTCTGCATAAAGCGGGATGTCTTGCCAGCATCTTCAAAGGGCTGCCCGCCAACTATCATGGTCCCTGGTGGGGCTGAGTGACTCAACCCAACGTGTCTGGCCAGTGATTTGGTTTCTCTCTGCTCTGCTCTGCGCTTTATTCCACAATTGGGTGAGGTCCAGGAGATGGAAATGTGACTTTCAAACAGCTGCACTTATGCAAAGTTTTGTCTCCTATGCCTAAAGAATACGTCCTTCACTGTCAACGGGGTAGATTTCACCACCTTGGCCTTGGGCATACAGCGCAAAAAGCCTGAATCATTTCCAAAAGTGGCTTTGTAAAGTAAAAACCTAGAATTTAATGGCAAAGTCATTATTTTTGTGGAGTCAGTCCTATGGTATCTTGGTTAAGAGCTCTCGCCTCGCAAGCGAGAGGACCTGGGTTCGAATCCCAGTCAGGGTGAAACATTAGGCAAGTTTCCATACTCTACACACACATGCCTCGGTTTACCTAGCAGTAAGTAGGTACTCGGTTGTTGGTTGGTTGACGAATGGCTTTTCTGAGGGTAATTTAAAAAATACAAAAAAAAATACAATCTGGTCACTCAATCCACGACTTTGTGGGACAACTGCTGTGCACAATTGGCTGCCGCCTTTTGCCCACAAAAGTCAATTCATTCGCGGTATATTCTGTGAACCACTTTGATGTCTCTCAAAGACGTGAAAAGGCGTTATTTCAAATGCAAGTATTGTTATTGTACCCACCCAGCCCTGAGCACATTAAAAGTAGGCCTTATCGTTAACGGACATTCTTTCATTGATCACTTTTACGTAGAAAGTAGATCTGTTGTTGTTTGAATGAAAATAAAAACGGGAAGTTTTTGGTTTCTCCTCAGGGTATACTCTTGGTTTATGACATTACCAACAGGTGGTCCTTTGACGGAATCGATCGGTGGATCAAGGAGATCGATGAGGTGAGCTTCACGAGTTTTTCTTTACAAGTCACTATAAATGGTCTTTGCTGTAAGTAAGTTACCCAGTGTGTATGCATGTTGAGAGAGAGAGAGAGAGCTTATCAAGAGACTTTGAGCAGTTGTGGACTTTGACATCTTTGGATTAGGGTCTATTGAAATACCTCATGTGGGGCCAGTATAAGTTGTGACTTATTCCTGACTCGTTTACAGTGCTGTTCAAGAAAGGTCACGTCCACAGTTCCTGAACAGAACGTCAATACCTGCCTGTGTAGGAAGGTTAAGTGCTAGCTGGTGTGATCTGATAGCTAACTCCCTACTCTTTCCAAACTCCTACTCTTCCACTCCCACCCCCACCCCCACCCCCCCACCCCCACAAGTTACATAAAATAAAATCGTAAGACTATTTGCAGTATTTTAACTGTGCGCATTCCCATTTGTGGTTCGTTTGGAAGGCTATTTGTGTTCCTCAAGTCAGATCAGACCCAACTACTACACGGATGTTCCTTCCAGGATGTGTTGCTATTCACCCTGAGCGGAAGGAGTTCTTTCCTGTGTTAACTCTCGCCAGTGGAAGGAAAGGTTGCTTCCTTGCGATATCCAAACCATTCGCTTCCTCCGATGTTGTTACAGTGCTGGCTGATGTTTTAAAACTACTTCAAAAGACGTACACACAGACCTTTTAACTTCCCAAGTTGACCTTTTCAGAAGTTTGCTCGGCTGAATCGTAGGAAAAGTACCCCAACTTTCAGTCCCACCAACACGGCTGCAATCTGCAAGTCTGTTTGTTACGCCAGGGGGTTGGGGGAAAGAAGGGGGTAGATTTTCTCTATTCACTGCTCACTATTCTCCCCATCCCGCTTGACGTCATTGTCTGTCTCGTGGGTGCCAATTGTTTGCTGATGTTTCTTTAACCCGCTATACCATTATTCACAGATGAGCTTATATGGTGTGAGTAATGGTCACAATGCTGAAAGGGACATACTTTCTGAGGTCCCAGTTCTGTCGTTGTATCGTGACCACACCTATACACAAACCTTTCAATATATATATACATATTTTTTAAAACGTCCTCTGTGTAATTCGTGAATAGTTTTAACTTCAGAGTCGCAAAAACTGAACATTGAGGCGTCCTTCCCATTCATCATCTCTATCTAGCAAATAGCTGAGACACTTTACAATCCATTCAACCGCTTTGCCACTGAATTTCAACATTCAATACTTCCATGAGCTGTAATTAGTAATTTAGGACTCACTTGTCCTGTACAAGGAGCTCTTACAAAAGCCTTCTAAAATACACTTGCTCTAAAAGGAAATTCTATCTATTAAAATAATAATAATATTCCTGGCATTTAATATAAAGCCTTATCATGTCTTCGAGGCATCTCGGAGTGCTTCGCAGAATATACTTTATAAAGCGAATCGACTGTACATTTTGCGGGCGAAACGCCAACAAAATAGCTGTATTGGTACGAATTAACCTGAATTACCCTGGGCTGCGGAAGATTATAATCCAGTCAGAATGTAGCCTGAGCCAAAAAAAACTTCAGCGGAGGAGAGAGAAGCGCTGTGTGGCTGTATGTTACTTAATACTAATGAGTTAATTCAATCCTGATAGCTAAAGTGCCTTTCACACAAAAATAAAGTAATTCAAACTACTTTCGAAAGCATCTCGAACTCCACGACAAAATATAATTGATTTAGAAATGAACTTCAATCATGGCAACTCATCCACGCCAGCAACATCCCACCTTTACAGTATATTCTGTGAAGCGCTTTGAGATGTCCAGAAGACGTCAAAAACGCTATATCAAATGCAAGGCTTATTATTATTTATTATCTGTTGGTTAACGAATGAGCGGACGGTTATTCGAATTTTGAGAGTAAATTATTACAAGGGCAAAACAAAGGTGAGCAAGAGAGAGAGAGCAGCAGCAAGTGACAGTGATGTAAAGTGTGCCGTCCACTGATTTTTTTTATTTGTACCCGCTCTCATTTTCAGCACGCTCCCGGTGTGCCCAGGATCCTGGTGGGCAACAGATTACACCTCGCCTTCAAGCGCCAAGTTCCCACCGAGCAGGCCCGCGCCTACGCCGAGAAAAACGGCATGACGTTCTTTGAAGTCAGCCCACTCTGCAACTTTAACGTGACTGAGTCTTTCACTGAGCTGTCCCGCATCGTGCTCATGAGGCACGGCATGGAGAGGTTCTGGAAACCAAACCGAGGTAAGAAGTTAACGGGGGTAATATCGTAATCGTTTCATATAATCCTCGCAATTTGATACAGCGGCTTTTCACATCCACTAGACTCCGTCTCAAAAGCGCTTCACAGAATAAACCGTAAAGTGAATTGACTGTATATATTTGTTGGCGGAAACACAGCAGCCAATTGCGCACAGCAGCGTCCCCACAAACAGCCGTGGATTGAAAATTACCAATTTAGTGCATGTGAAACTGGTTAGTTCTGTATTTTGTTTCTCTCTTTCCCCCCCAGCCCTCCCCCTCATGGACAATCACTGCGATTATTTCAATGCAGTTGCCTTCTGCTGACAGTTTTCCTGTAATGCAATAACTGTCTGAAAAGGTTCGGATTTGTTTCGAGACTTTTAAAGTGCTCCAAGCACGCATGAGTGTACATGTGCGTGTATGTGTGTGTGTTTTTTTGTGCCGAAAAAACAATCGATGCTTAATTTTTTTTTCTTCTTCTTCCTTCTTCCCCGTTCTCTCCGGTCAGTTTTCACTCTGCAGGACCTTTGCTGTCGAGCCATCGTTTCGTGCACCCCGGTTCACCTGATCGACAAATTACCGCTGCCGGTCGCCATCAAGAGCCACCTGAGGTCCTTCTCCATGGCCAACGGCATGAACGCCGTCATGATGCACGGGCGCTCCTATTCCCTAGCCTCCAGCAGCGGCGGCAGCAAAGGAAACAGTCTCAAGAGGTCAACCAAACCCCCAAGGCCACCACAGAGCCCACCGCAGAGCTGCACACGCACCAACTGTAAAATCTCATAGCGAGAGATTCCTTCTGGCTGTTTTGATTCGAGCGAGCTCTCCCTCCCTCCCTCCCTCCCTCCCTCCCTCCCTCCCTCCCTCCCTCCCTCCCTCCCTCCCTCCCTCCCTCCCTCCCTCCCTCCCTCCCTCCCTCCCTCCCTCCTTCCTTCCCTCCCTCCCTCCCTCTGCCTTTCTCCATCTCTCTCTCCCTCCCTCCCCTCGCCCTACATTTGGAAGTCGAGCTCTCCCGCAAGCGCCGTTCTCGGACTCTTCTTCCAACTGGACCAAATGGAAACGTGTCCCCTCCATTTTCCGCGCCAAAAAGGAACCACACTTAAAACTTGTGATGAACGAACCAACATCCACCCCCACCCACCCACCCACCGCACCCACCCACCACCACCCATCACCGCTGCAGGTTGAAGTGGACACTCGTTAAGTTTTCTTTTATTATTATTTTTTTTAGCAATTTGCACTGAGATTTCAAACTAGTATTTAAAGCGACTTGCAGGTGCCACTGTTTTGAATAAAGGGACAACGAATTTTCAGGAAGGTGGTGCTGGCATGTTTACATGGCTTAAGTCAGAACATTGTTTGTTCCCTTTTTCCCTTGAGCGAACAGCTAGAAACACTTGTCCTCTCTTTTTTTGTGACTGAATATTATCGACACACGGTGTGAAGAAGAAATCTCTGGGAAATCGAACCAGTGCGAATGCAAAGAGTGGCTCTCGCTACTATAATTTCTGACTTGCATCACCTGAAACTTCCGTGCCTTTGATATTAAGACTTATCCAGCGGCCAGCATGTGGCCTTTCGTACCTTAACCATGCCTTGTACCTTTTATCGTCGAAAGACCAGCACCGTGTCAGATCAGAGGTCGACTGACAAGTTTGTATGCTTTTCCCATAGAGTGTGTAAAAGCTAACACATGTTATAACACATTTTCTCTCTTTAATTTATCCGTCAACTGTTCCGTGTCCTAGTTGATTTAGTCGTCGTCGTAACTATTCTCTGCCGCCCCCCGTTAGTAACCCCAGATGGTTAAACTCGTGACTGGGTAATGCGAAGTTTTAATCCAACCTTCGCCCCCCCTCTTTCTTGTTGGGCTGGGCGTGATTTTGTAAAGTTTTAATATCGGGCAAAAAGTATTGGCATCTTGTATTCGATTTCAAACAACCTTTTGAGAAATTTGGGGGGGAAAAAACAGCCGCCACAAAATAATTCTCAAGCTCCCTCGGATAAAACGGAATGCAAATGATGTGGGGTGAATTCATTTGGCCTTTGAGCTCTTCCGTTCGCCTCTTTAAAATTTTGCTTTTGTTTGTTGGTATAAACGAAATTAGTTTTTTGTTGGAATTATTTTTAACATTTGTATTGTATCAGAGACATCCCTCCCTCACTCATCCCCCCCCCCCCCCCACCAAATCACACACGCACACAAAGAAACGTTAGCTTTGAGTGTTTTTCTTCTGACTTGTAAAAAAAAGCTTTGCGTCTTGATCACTAATCTCAATCAACAGCTTTCAATTTGGATGACACTTGTCAAAGGTAAAAGTGGGAGCAGGATGTAATAGGAGATGTACGGTAACCTTGGAAGATCGGCCAGCCACCTTCCGTGTCTGAAGCGAAACAGCAGTCTGGGGACATCATCTAGTCTTTTGGGAGGAAAAAAAAGGGAAAAAAAAATTAAGAATAAATGTTCAATTATGTAAAACACTATCACATTTATTATAGCTGCTGTGTGACACTTAACATGAATGACCTAAGTGTTTTATTGGCATTTTCCTTTGTACAGTTTTATTGTTCAACTGTGAAATACACATTTTTTGCAAAACCGAGAAATACGCGTTGTTTGTGAGTTCTTTAACACCTTCTACCCGCACTGCGCTGTGACTCTTTGAAAGACCCCAGATTTCCCCACCCGCCCCACAGATATGGATGGTGCTTCCTCGTTCCCTCTCCTGAGTTATATAGGAATGTTTAAAATAATCACAATCATAATAATCCTTGCAGTTGATATAGCGTCTAATCACGTCTCAAAGCGCTTCACGAGATATACTGTAAAGTGAAATTGACTGTATATTTTGTGGGCAAAACGTGGCAGCCAATTGCGCACAGCAGCGTCCTCCACAAACAGTTGTGGATTGAAATGACCAATTTTTATTATTGTTTTTAGATGGATTATTATCAGGCGTGTGTGTGGAGTAAGGAAACTTGCCCAAGGCTTCGACCTGATCTGCCTGGATTCGAACACAGGTCTCACGCTTGTAAGGCGAGCGCTCTAACCACTGAGCTATAGTGAAGTGCTGGTTGGTTGGACTGTAAGGTCTAGGGAGGCCAACCAAGCTTCGGTAAGAATGCTTAATCAGGAAACACTCCCACACCTCTCTCTCTCTCTCTCTCCCCCACCACTCCCTCCCCCACCATCCTCAACAAAATTCAGTCTTAACTTCATGATGTAGCACATAAAATGGACCTCATACTCGCCCTTATTTGTGGCACTGTTCTGTCTTATTATGAATTGTTGTGAGTTTAGGCAGGGAAAGCAAGATGTCTTTAACAAAACTACAATGTGGTGGGGGGGGGGGGGAATTAAGTTCAATTAAGTTCCTCATTTCTCAGTTGGTGCTCGTGCGACTTTATTTCGAATCAATGCAACTTGGAGTGGAATTGTCTTTGCTGGTCAGTGACAGGCCAATGAACAACGTCTGCCCCTTCACAGTTTAAATAGTCCGTGGACTCGTTCGTGTTTTGGTCTGCCATCAGCCGCCTGCAATATACAGGATAACCGACCCCAAAAAATGAAACCGTTTGTCTTCCACAATTTATTTAGCTCCAGTGTCACTACGTGCAAAGCCCTAACTGAATCCATTCCATTACGAAACGAGAGGTGTACTCGATATTGAAGGCACATTAAATACAGAGATCCACAGGCAACAACAAAATGATATTACTGTACTGCAAAATGTAGGCCATCCCACCAGTGCCCACATACTATACACCATTTACAGACACACACACACAGCAAAGACTTCAGAAATGGTTCCTCAGACTTTGGGGGCAATGTTGAGGGTGACCGCATTTAATTTGCTTTTCTGATGATAAAGATGCAACATAGACGTTTCGGCCCTGATTCCATCTCCACCCTTGATTTCCAGCTAGCAACTCAGCCAGTTCTGTAATTATTACTATTAATAATAAAAGGAAGGATTTATTAATAATCATAGTGTCTAAATGTTCTGATTATATTGTGTGACTTTTGTGTGATTATATTGTGTGACTTCCCCCCCCCCCCCCACCATGGGATTATTATCAGGTGTGTGTGTGTGTGTGGAGTAAGGAAACTTAACTCCCTTGCGAGGCGAGTGCTCTAACCACTGAGAGCTGCAAGACTCGTACTATTATTAACCTCAGTACGTGTCCCTTTTGCCTGCGGATTTCAGACCAGGTTATTTTAAGGTCAGTAAGTGTTGCTTCAGTGCCTATACAATGATAAGTCACCCCTTTTGATAAGAGACGGGGAGTAACTAACGACCACGGCTGAGGTGCTTGACTGAATGATTAGGATTGTTGCAGTCGTTTAAAGAGCTAAACAGAGTCCAGTCACTGGCTGTAGAGAGGGTTAATCCTCTACGCACGAGCCTTTTTTCCGGAAGATCAAGCATTTGTTGTTCGCTGGCATGTCCACCTGTAAATGAATGACATAAACTGTTTGTGGGGGACAGATATACATACATATATATATATAAAAATATATATTCTGCCCACAAATATATGTATACAGTCAATTTCACTTGACAGTACATTCCATGAAGCGCTTTAAGACGTCGCTGCGATGTGAAAAGCCGCGATATCAAAATGCAAGGATTATTATTATAATAATAATATACAATTCAACAAAGGTGGGGGGGGGGAAGCCATTCGCATTTGACATCGATTATCAGCGATAAAAAAAAGGAAAAGTCTCCCAGCTTCAAAATGTTTTGGAAATTTATCGCAAGACTCCCAAACCGACCCCCTAGTTGCTTTTAAAAAAAACATTTAAGAAGAAGTTTCCGTTGATTAAAATCTGGTGAGTCTCATTTCGGAAGGATTGAAATGGGTGTCCTGCTCCCCTCATTACCACAGAGCGACACTTCCCAAGTTTTACTGATTTACAAATTACATAATTTGGCAGGAAAAGGCCGTTACAAATAACTTTTAACAAAGAAGAAGTGTTTGTTGTACGCCATACAGACAACTTCACAATTATCTGAATTGTCAGACGAAAAAGTGGTTCGTATATAGTTCATAAATTTTGTTTTTGCCCCCCCCCAAAAAAAAGATTTTAGGAGGGAAAACAGACACAGATTCCCAACCGACTGAAACAGTATAAGTGGACTTTTATATTCCATGCCGAGATTTATATCTTCCGGGTGGAAATAATCTCATCAAAATAAAGAAATAATTTGGTCACTCGATCCACGGCTGTTTGTGGGGGACGCTGCTGTGTGCAACTGTCAGCCGCATTTCGCCCACAAAAAGTATACAGTCAATTAACTTGCCAGTGTATTCCGTGAAGAGCTTTCAGCACATCTAGAAGACGTGAACTGCGCTATATCAAATGCGCTATATCAAATATCAAATAATGCGTACCATCCGCTCAAACAACATCCTGTTTTCCTCGGCAAGCTTTCGCAATAGACTGACGTCCTTCAAACCCCAAGATGAATTTCTTTACAAGAAAGAAAGCAAAGCAGTTTTTTTTAAGAGAGAGAAAAGACCCTCAAAAAAACAAACGAGGACAACGTAAATTTCAAGAGAAAATTTTCCGATCGCATATTTACCTTTTCCGTAAAGTTAAATCAAAATCCACGTTGCTTTGTGGTGTAATCACCCCATTGATTGCGTAGGGCTAGAGAAAAAAAAAGGTCACATTGAAATCAGAGTAGTGCAACTAGAAATAACATAAAGTGAACTGACGGTATATATATTTACGGGCGAAATGCGGCAGCCAATTGCGCACAGCAGCGTCCCCCACACAACAACAACAACAACAATTTACATTTATAGAGCGCCTTTCACGTCAGGAGGACGTCCCAAGGCGCTGAACAAGAGGCGTGTGACCCGAGCTGGGAGGGGAGTGTTTGGGAAGGGGTGAAACACGAAGGGGAGATAAAAGAGTTTGGGGTAGAACAAAAGGCACGATCGAAGAGGAAAGTCTTCAAACCGGCCTTGAAAGAGGAAAGGGAAGAAACGAAACGGAGGGATTGAGGGATGGCATTCCATAGGGTGGGAGCGGAGAAACTGAAGGCCCGGCCTCCGATGGTGGGGTGGTTCGAGCGGGGGGCTTGGAGCAGGCCAAGTCCTGTTGAACGGAGGGTCCGGGTGGGTGTGTAGGGGGAGAGTAGATCGGTTAAATAGGGCGGGGCAAGGCCGTGTAAGGCCTTGTAGGTGAGGACGAGGATCTTGAACTCGATCCTCTGGAGGATGGGGAGCCAGTGGAGACGGGCGAGGGTGGGGGTTATGTGGTCACGGAGGCGGGTGCGGGATAGTACACGGGCTGCAGAGTTTTGGATGACCTGCAGCCTGTGAATGGAGGAACTGGGGAGGCCGACGAGGAGAGAGTTTCCGTAGTCCAGCCGTGAGGTGATGTAAGTGTGCACAAGTGTTTCGGCAGCGCGGGGGGTAAAATAGTTGCGGAGCCTGGCAATGTTGCGCAGGTGGAAATAGGCGGTGCCAGTCAAGGCACGGATGTGGGGGAGGAAGGAAAGTTTTTGATCGAACATGATGCTGAGGTTCCTGATTGGCTTTGTGAGGTGGAGAGTGCAGCCTTGGATGTTGAGGCTGGCAGCGCCCGATGTGCGGAGGCGCTGGCTTGAGCCAATCAGGAGGGCCTCGGTCTTATTCACGTTCAATCGCAAAAAGTTGTCCCTCGTCCAGGACTCAATGTCGGACAGACATGCTGTCAGAACATCGATCGTCTGGGGGTTGAGGGATGAGGCAGAAAGGTACAATTGGGTGTCATCCGCATACATGTGGAAATTTACCCTATGTCTGCGGATGACGTCGCCCAGGGGGAGCGTGTAAAGGGTGAAAAGAAGGGGACCGAGGACAGAGCCCTGAGGGACGCCGTGGGAAATTTCAATCCACGACTCCAGTCGTGGATTGAAATTACCAATTTCTTTTGTGTTTTTTTGGGGGGGCCGGATTATTAGGCGTATATGTGCATGTGTGTGCGGAATAAGGAAACTTTGCCCTGACCTGAGCTGACCTGCCTGGATTCGAAACACAGGTCTCTCACGTTTGCTTGTAAGGCGAGTGAGTGCTCTAACCACTGAGCTACAGGATCTGAATAGGCTTTTAAGTTATCCCGTCAGCTTGAAGGTCCAGGTTTGGCTGAAATCGCCCAAGGACATCCGAAACGACCGTTTTGGAGTGACAGTCGGGAAAGATTTGCCTTCGGAAGTTGCTTCCACTCGCTTAAAGTACTTAAGGCTGGCAAACATACATCAAACCCTTCCTTTAATGGACAGACTTAACGCTGCCGCCGTGTGTCACAGGGAAAACGGCATAGAAAAAAAAATCTCATTTGGTTACTGAGTGATTAACGCTGTGCGTTAGCAGGTAATAAATCTTTTTTTTGGCCTGGAATCCAATCCTGTGGTTCACTTACCCCGTAAGTGATGAGCGAGGCATTTGGTTTCAACAGCTGCCCAGCACCTTTAAACAGACCCTGAGAGAGAGAGAGAAAATCCTGTTATCAGTGTTATCAAATATTGCTCTTAACAAACAATTCCTTACTCTCGAGTATTGTATTGTAGGGCTTGTGAGGCTCAGTGGTTAGAGCGCTCGCCTCACAAGCAAGTGTGAGACCTGTGTTCGAATCCAGCCAGGCCAGGTCAGGTCAGGGCGAAACCTTGGGCAAATTTCCTTACTCCACACACACACACGCACGCACGCACGCACGCACGCACGCACGCACACATACGCGCCTAATAATAATCCCTCCATTTATTTATTTTTGATCGGTCATTTGAACCCGCGACTGTTTGTGGGGGACGCTGATTGCACAATTGGCCCCCGCGTTTCGCCCACAAATATACAGTCAATTCACTGTAAAATAATCCTTGCATTTGATATCATGGAATCGTAGAAGTGCTTTTTGGGTCTTCTAGACGTCACAAAGCGCGTCACAGACTATATTGTAAAGTGAATTGACTGTATATTTGTGGGCGAAACACGGCAGCCAATGGCGCACAGCAGCGTCCCCCACAAACAGTTGTGGATCGAAATGAACCATTTTTTTTTGTAATAACAGGGTAGATATCACAACTTTTCGATCATCTTGTTTAACAAACAGAGATATCCCTTTAAATACCAACACACAGGCAACCTGCCTGCCTGTCTGCCTGTCTGTCAGTCAGTCAGTCAGTCAACAGAAAGGTTGTTACGCTGGAAGGAGAGAGATCAAAGCAGCTGAAAGGTCTTCTTCACCTGAACATCTATCACAAAACTCCTCGCTTCATTTTACAATTAGATCAAAGCTGGGTCTGTCTCCCAGCGCAGTTGTGTGCCACATGACAAACACACACACGCACATGCGCGCATAGGGGGGGGGCTTTGAAATACTGTGTTCAAATTTATGACACGTCCAGTGGATAAGTAAATAGTTCGATTAAATGCCCCCCCACACCTCCCCCCCCCCCCCCACCTCAAACTGTATTTGATCCCATTGGCGCTAACCGCGATTCTGACTGAAGAGCTTTGAGACGTCGATGAGGTGTGAAAAGCACTATATATCAAATGCAAGGATTATTCTGATTATTACTTCATCCTGACGTGAAAGGCTCTGTACAGTACAAGTGTCGTTTTGCTGCTGTTGTCATTGATTTTGAGAATCCACGACTGTGTGTGTGGGGGGGGGGGGGGGGGTGGGAGGGAGACGTTGCTGTGCGCAATTGGCTGCTGCGTTTCGCTCGGCCACAAATACATACAGTTAATTCACTTTACAGCATATTCTGTGAGGCGCTTTGAGACCTCGATGAGACGTGAAAAGCCGCTATATCAAATGCAAGGATTGATATTATTATTGAAAAAGACGCCTTAGGACGTCCTCCCGACGCGAAAAGCGCTTCGCAAACGTAACTTGTTGTTTGGAGTTGCGCTCCGTTTTCATTTTGAAGATCAAGTTCCCTGATGTTCCCTGACTCTCCGCAGAAACTCCGCAGCTCCCAGCGCTAAACAAGAATAAGAATAATCCTCGCATTCGATCTAGCGTTTTTCACGTCTTCCAGACACGTCGACGCGTGATAATCGGACGCGGATCTTGCTCACCTCGGTGCACTTTATTTCTGTGATGTGAATCATGTTGATATTTACAACCAGGTCAAAGGAGTTTGGCTTCAAACCTCCCCAGGTCTCCCAGCTCTGAGAACAGTCGATATTAATTGGCTGCTTGACATTTCCAACTCTCGTGGCTGTGATGTAGGCGGATATACTGGGGGGGGTGGGAAAACACACACACATGAATAACGCTTAATAATAATCCATCCCCAAAAAAACACAATAATAAAAAAAATTGTCATTTCAATCCCCGACTGTTTGTGGGGGGGAACGCTGCTGTGCGCAATTGGCTGCCGCGTTTTGCTCACCCGCAAATATATATACAGTCAATTCACTTTACAGTATATTCTGTGAAGCGCTTTTGAGACGTGAAAATCCCCTATATCAAATGCAAGGATTATTATTACAGTATTATTATTGTTATAATTCAACGCAATTTTTGTTTAAGCTGAATTCTCGGCAAATTTCTCTTCTGGGAAAAATTTCAAAGGGTTTTTGTTAAAAAAAAAGTGGACGGAATATCTGGGGGAAATCGTTAATAGTTTTTGTGGCAAATTTTGATCCCGCATTCACCAAGTCACGACTTTTCCCAGTCGTTAACCCACACTTACATTTCGTCTGCAGTCAAAGAATTATTATTTTCACCCGCCTCTCGCTGAGCTACAGGAGCTCCACACACTGTAAAATGTTGTGATTGTGTTTATCAATCATAGCAGCTCAGTCTAACCGCGCTGAGATATAAAATCAAGAAAAACATTTATTTTGACAAATGCGATGGTCTTTTTATATTATGTGCGTGTGTGTATATATATATATATATATTGTTTGTGTGTGTGTGTATGTACAGAGCATTCACGGACAACACTGCCCTCTCTGGGACATAGATGCCCGGTGGAAAAACATCAAGTCTGAATCGAGACACAAAATGTATTGTTATGATTATTATTATTAGTCAGTCAGAACCTCGATGTTCCAGCTGATTAACGTTCCCCCAGTTTTCGTTTTTCACACTAATACCTCTTTGGTAGTGTTGTGCGTGTATGTGTGCTTGTGTGTGTGTGTGTGTGTGTGTGTGGGGAGTGGGGTGTGTGGGTTGGGGGAAGGGTAAAATATAAATTAATGTCAGATCTGTTGCCTGTTGTTTCTGCCGACACTCCCAGAAACCTCGAGTTTTATTCATTCGCGTTTATTCGGTGGTGTTGATGGTCTGAGACCTAGTGACGGACCGAGACAGGCTTCAACAAGTGACTGCGTGAGTGCGGTGTTCCCCCCCACACTGACCAGATTTCATGTTATTATTC
Source organism: Hydrolagus colliei (assembly GCA_035084275.1). NCBI lineage: Eukaryota > Metazoa > Chordata > Chondrichthyes > Chimaeriformes > Chimaeridae > Hydrolagus > Hydrolagus colliei. Next base: position 34,668 of record JAYJKW010000234.1, on the reverse strand, counting down.
AAAGTCACTTTGGATTCATAGGATCTGATTTTTTTTTAAAGAAAGGATATTATTAAATACATTTCTGAACTAGAGAAGCAGAAACAGATAAAAAAAACACGACAGAATTTCTTTCTCCAGCCCTGTTCTCTCCCCCTCTCTCGCTCTCTCTCTCTCTGTTTCCCCCCACCCACCCCTATCCATCTTCTTCTCTCTATCAATCTCTCTATCTCTATCCAGCTCTCTTATCTCTTTCCTCTCTCACTCTCTACCGCCTCTCTCATTCGATCTAACCTATCGTAAAATGTAGTAAAAAAGAAACACAATACAGGTAATAAAAATTGGTCATTTCAACCCACGATTGTTTCTGGGGGACGCTGCGGTGCGCAATTGGCTGCCGTGTTTCGCCCACAAACATACAGTCAATTTCACTTTACAGTATACTGTGTGAAGCGCTTTGAGACGTCGATAAGATGTGAAAATCTGCTCTGTCAAATGCAAGGATTATTATTATCATAATACATACGCAGCGAATCCACTTTACAGTATATCCCGTGAAGCGGTTTGAGACGGCTGAATGACGTGATAAGTCTCTGTATCGAACGCAAGGATTATTATTGATCTTTTTTTTTTAATTGTTAAACGGGGTCAGTCACTTTCCACTCGCTTCCAAGCCAACGCTGGCTTTTGCAGTTTGTAAACTACGAACCCACAAAAACAAGGTGGTAGAGGGAAGAAACGCAGAGTATACCCCGCGAAGCGCTTCGAGGAAGTGCTCGAAGAAGTGATAAGCCGCAGTAATAATAATATTAATAATCCTTGCGTTTGATAGCGCGCCTTATCGCGTCGTCGAGGGGGGGTCTCAAAGGGCTTCGCGGAATGTACTGTGAAGTGAATTGAGACTGGATATGAAACGGAAGGATGTTTTTCCAGCAGCGGCATAGTTCTTACAGTAAACGCCGGGCGCGATCGGCTGCCGCGTATCAAACACGGTCGATTCACTTCACAGTCCATACTGCCAAGCGCTTTGAAAAAACAGTCCGGAAGACGTGAAAATATCAAACGCCAGCATTAGTATTATTATTGTTACAGTATTACTATCGTTACTATTATTATTCCCATGAGTATTTTAAGAGATCCGAAAATATAGGAGCTAAGTCGTCCTCCCCGCTCTCCCCCCCCCACCCCTTCCCGAAAAAAACAAAAAGCGTTGGCAGAAAATAATTACTGTGCAAACAGACAGACCTGTTGCCTGTGTGTGTGTGTTGGGTGTTTGTGTGTGTTGCCTATGTGTGTGTGTGTTGAGTGTGTGTGTGTGTTGCCTCTGTGTGTGTGTGTGTGTGTGTGTTGGGTGTTTGTATGTGTTGCCTGTGTATGTGTTGCCTGTGTGTGTGTTGCCTGTGTGTGTGTTGGGTATTTGTGTGTGTTGCCTATGTGTGTGTGTGTTGAGTGTGTGTGTGTGTGTGTTGCGTCTGTGTGTGTGTGTGTTGAGTGTGTGTGTGTGTTGCCTCTGTGTGTGTGTGTGTTGGGTGTTTGTATGTGTTGCCTGTGTGAATGTGTGCGTGTGTGTGTGTTGCCTGTGTGTGTGTTGCCTGTATGTGTGTGTTGCGTATGTGTGTGTGTGCGTGTGCGTGTGTTGGGTGTTTACCTCTCCAGGGACCTGTCCTCCACCTCTGACGGCTGCCAGTGTACAGCGGGCAGCGCCTGGGCGAAGTGGACGGTGTGTTGACCAGAGCCTGACGCCAACTCCAGCGCCAACGATGGCCTCCCAGGATCCAGCTGCTGTCTGATCACGCTCAGGATGGGGTCCTTGTTCCTCTCGGCTGCTGGTGCCACGATCATCCCTCCGTCTCTCCCTCCGTCCCTCCCTGCGTCTCTCCCTCGGTCTCTCCCCCCTCCGATGCCTCGGTAACCTGCGCTGCGGCTGGCGAGACGTCGCCACAGACTCAGACGCAGGAGCTGAGATGGAGCGAGTGTGACTTGAGACACAGCCAGCTCGTGCAGTTAGAGAGAGAGAGAGAGAGAGAGAGAGAGAGAGAGCAGGGGGGGGTGGGGGGGGGCAGAGAGAGGCACAGAAAATACTGCCGCTGCACACTCCAGTGATAAAACGCTGTAATAATAATAACATGAATATTAATAATATTAATTATATTATCAAAATTATTAGCCGAAGAAGAAGATATTTGTTAGAGCGCCTTATCACGTCTTCCAAGACCCTCTCCAAGCGTTTCGACACACACTCACCACTCCCCAATCTCTCTACTCCCACCCACTCACCCAACACACACACACACACTCGCACTAAACCAGCCCCCCCCCCCACCCCCACACAGACACACGCACCCACACAAACACACACACACACACACATACACACACTCACTCACTCACTGAACCGTACTAAACTTTCCGGAAGCAGAGATCTCTCTCTCTCTCTCTCTCTCTCTCTCTCGCTCTCTGTCTCACTCTCTCTCTTCTCTCTCTCACTTCCCTGACGCTGCAGTTATCTCGCTGATTGCTGGGATTTGTAGTTTACAAATACCAGACTCACCTCGTCTTAACATGGAACCCGACCACAATCTCAGGGCACTCGCTCACTCGCTCGCTCACTCGCTCACTCACTCACTCACTCACTCACTCACTCACTCACCTTACAAGCAAGCGTGTGACCCGTGTTCGAATCCAGGCAGCTCAGCTCAGGGCGAAACATTGCGCAAGTTTCCTTACTCCACATACGCGCACACAGACACACACACACACACACATAACACACACCAAATAATAATCTGTCCGTTACCCCCCCGCACCCCCCAAAAAAAATACACAATAATAAAAATTGGTCGTTTTCAACCCTCGACTGTTTGTGGGGGGGGACGACACTGTGCGCAATTGGCTGCCGCGTCTCGCCCACAAATATATACAGTCAATTCACTTTACAGTATATCCTGTGAAGCGCTTTGAGACGTCTATAAGATGTGAAAAGCCGCGATATCAAATGCAAGGATTATTATTATTATTATTATTGATATTATTCTCTTCCCCCCCCACCTCCTACCCTCCCCACCCCTCCCCTCCCCCCACAAGCCTTCAGAAAGCCATGTCAGGGGAGGCTCGCTGGAGGAGAAGCCAGACCTCACGCTCTCAAACACAAGAGCATTAGAGTTCCCATGGAAACTCACCGTTCAGCCCTGGGTTGGAAACCTGTCTCGCTCTCACGCTGTGCGTTCCTCGAGAGGGCAGCCGATAACATTAATAGATTGCAGCCATTATTGCACTTTGCCAAGGCAAAGTGCAATAATGGCTGCATTATTATTAAGATATTATTAAGATAATTTCTCTCTTCCCTCCCACCCTCCCTCCTCTCGATCTCTCTCGCTCTGTCTCTCGGTGCTAAGAAAGTTGTATTTCTAAAGGTAGAATCAACGCATTATTCTCTCCCCGATGACCACGGGCAGCCTGGCTAATGCCTTGTCCCTTTCCCTTTCGCGAGTGGAAGGAAGCCTCGGTTTCTCTGTCTCCAGTCCCCACCCATCCACCCACCCACCCAACCCACCTCCCCTTTGCCCAAGGTTTCGCCCTGACGTGCCTGGATTCGAACACAGGTCTCACGCTCGTAAGGCGAGTGAGCGAGTGCTCTAACCGCTGAGCTCCAAGATACAGAAGTTGTCTCCAGCTGAAATGGCGTTGCCGGTTCAACCTGTTTTGGAGCATCAAGACCCTCCTCTTCGATGGTCCCATTCCAAAGTCACCAACCCAAATCCGCCCCCCCCTTTCCCTCCACTCTCCCCGTCTCCATCCCCGACCCCAACTCGGGTCTGAAACAGTGACCGTCCGGGGCCTTGGGACATCCTCCTGACGCGAAAGGCGCTCTGGGTATAAAGGTGTCATTTTGCCATTATTGTTGCTTTGAAGGAGGCCGGGGAGGGAGCGAGGAGATGGGACTGTGTGAGATGGGAGTTCCAAAGGTTGAGGTTGAGTGGGTGAGTGGGTGGGTGCAGAGAGAATGAGAAACTCTCGCGGGGGGAAAGGATGAGGCAATGGAAACAAAGGACCCGGCAACTTTACCAATCGCTAAACCAATCGATTCTCAAAAGGTAACGGTTTGCGGCAATTTTCATCTTTTTTTTAATTCAATTTAAAACAAACACACCTTTGTGTGTACAGACAGCGGAGCGATGAGAGCGAACCGAGACCATCTGCTCCTCTCCGCAAAGAGTCAAGTCGAGATTTTAATATTAATTGCCTTGCGTTTAATATTAACAGCTCCGTGCCGGCGTGCCAAACAAGAGACGTGAATTGACAAGTGCCCCAACGAGAAATCTTCCCTTTCCTCTCCCCCCTTCGGATAGATACAGACAATTTATTCTTTTATTTTTTTTGACGAATGTCGAGTGTTTTATATATATATATAATATATATATATATATATATATATATATGACTTGCAAAAAAAATTACAGCCCAATCATTTTCAGGTGTGGGGGTGGGGGATGGGAAAAAAATCACACAAATAAATACAAACACCTTTTCGTCGGTGAAATATATTAACATAGCAGGAAAAATATTTTTCCCCCAACGACCAAATGTAATCTGGAATCTATAACAATAATAATAATCCTTGCGTCTGATACAGCGGCTTTTCACGCCTCCTAGTCCAGACTGTGTCTCAAAGCGTTTTCACAGAATATTTAATCGACTGGGTATATTCGTGGGCGAAACGCGGCAGCCGATTGAATAATAGTTTAAATTCCGAATGTAAACTCCTCGGTAAACGTAAGAACATAAGAATAAGGAGCAGGAGTTCAGCCCCTCGAGCCTGACCCCCGCCATTCAATAAGATCATGACCCATCTTCTAATTTAACACCCACCGCCCCCCCACCCCCACCGCCTTATCCTCATATCTCTTTAATCCCTTTATCCATAAGGAATCTATCTATCCAAACGACTCTAAATTTGGATGGGAACCCGGAATTTACGATTAACAGCGGGAAAAATGTGTGGTTCTAAAAAATAAATCGGACAATTCAAACTGCGACACAGAAATTTATTCTCGTCAAAGGAAAGAACACGTTACAATCAGATACAGTCTTTCGTTTTACACACATACACATATATATATATATATATATATATATAAAAAAGGGACTGAATCTGAAGCAGTCTTCAAGGGGGTCACAATCCTTTGTCTAAAGTTAACGAACCTTAAGGGCAAACCAAGCAAATCCGGAACAATTCCGTCTGTCAACCTCTCTTTTGTGTTTTTTTTCTAAAAAAAAATCAATCCGTCAGTCAGTCAGTCAGTGAGTCAGTCAGTCAGTCAGTCAGTCAGTCAGCGCAAACTGTAAATGTAAAAGTGCCTTTTGAACCAGTCGATGAGGTAAAGAAAAAAAAACTAAAGACATCGGAAACATTCGCAAACTCAGTACCTTCTGCTCAGGTCGCAGGTTAGTCATAATAATAATTAGAATAATAATACTAATCCTTGTATTTGTGATAGCGCTTTCCACGTCTTCTAGACCGTGTCTCCCAAAGCGCTTCACAGAATATACTGGAAAGTGAGTTGACTGTATATATTTGTGGGCGAAAATACGGCAGCCAATCGCGCACAGCAGCGTTCTCTCCCCCCCCCCCACCCCCCCCCCCCCCCCCCCCCCCCCCCCGCAAACAGTCGTGGATTGCAATGACCAATTTATTTAAAAATAATTATTATCAGGCGCGTGTGTGTGTGTGTGCGCGTGTGTGCGGAGTAAGGAAACTTGCCCAAGGTTTCGCCCCTGAATCGAACCCAGGCCTCTTACAGGCGCGTGATCGCTCTAACCACTGAGCTACAGGGAGTCTACAGGAATGTTAAGAGCGGGGGAGGGGGTGGAAATGGGGAAAGCTACTACAGACCGTGACGCACGACTTGCGTTTCGTGTTGTCGTGTTAAAAAACTAGGAATTTCGAGAGAGTTCCCGGCGATGTCGCCGTGACTCCCTCCCTCCCTCCCTCCCTCCCTCCCTCCCTCCCTCCCTCCCTCCCTCCCTCCCTCCCTCCCTCCCTCCCTCCCTCCCTCCCTCCCTCCCTCCCTCCCTCCCTCCCTCCCTCCCTCCCTCCGTCCGTCCGTCGATCCGTCCGTCCGCGAGTGTAAAATAATACTTCAGATTCCGTGATCCTGGCAAAGTCCTCGTCGCTCGCCTCCTCACGTCGTACGGCTCAGGTTACTATCGCTCTGTGCGCGCGTGTGCGTGTGCGTGTGCGTGTGCGTGTGTGTGGGTGTGTGTTGTGTGTGTGTGTGTGTGTCCCCCTCCTCGCTCCTCGCTGCGGAGTAGTCAACTGATGTCACTGAGGGGCTCTCACCCCACTGTGCGTGGACAGTTCTGACACTCGTTCTTATTATTATTGTGACTGTTGTTATTCTGATTACTCCTGTCGCCGTTGTTGTTGCCGTTGTTGTCGCTGTTGTTACTGTGGTGATGGTGGTAAAGCGAGGCCACCCTCCGGCTGAACGACCGGGCGGAGCTTCTGTCCGTCGCGTCGAGCGACGTGGAATCCAACACGGCCCCCCCCGACTCGATGGCTGCCCTCACGCACACATCGTCCACTCCACCTGAGAGAGAGAGAGAGAGAGAGAGAGAGAGAACCGGGCCTCGGTGTGAATACGCAACACAAAATACTACGCGGGGAGTTGGGGAGAGGGGTGCGGGGGGGGGGTGGGGGTGAAACGTCGCCGTGCGCGACCGGCTGCCACGTTTCGCCCACGAAGAAATACACGAGTCAGTTCCCTCCGCAGTAATATTTATTTATTCCTCGCAGCGCTCGGAGACAACCAACGACAAAATTACGTGTGCGGAGAGTGCCTCTCGCGTACGGGAGGACAGGACGGAGGGGAGGTCCCAAGGCACTGAAGACGTGATTTGGGGGTGGCGGGGGTGGGGGGGGGTGGTTATATATTTCCTTGCATTTGCTATAGCGCTTTCCATATCAACGTCCCAAAGCGCTTCACAGAATATACTGCAAAGTGAATTGACTGTATATATTTGTGGGCGAATCGCGGCAGCCAATTGCGCACAGCAGCGTCCCCCACACACAGTCGTGGATTGAAACGAACAATTTTATTATTGTGGTTTTTTTGGAGGGATTATTATTAGGCGTGTGGAGTAACTTGCCCGAGGTTTGGCCCTGACCTGCCTGGATTCGAACACAGGTCTCCCCAGCTTGCAAGACAAGCGCTCTAACCACCGAGCCACAGGAGCTCCGCGTTTACATCGGCCACAAATATACAGTCAAGTCAACATACCATCCAGTCAAATACACTTAACGGTATATTCCGTGAAGCGCTTTGAGACGCCGATAAGATGTGAAAAGCCGCTTACATCAAATGCAAGGATTCTTCTTATCAATATTATTATTGGGTGTTATATCAAACGCAAGGATTATTCTTCCGAGGTGCACAGCCTTACTTTACGATAAAATATACCCGTGAAGCGCTTTGAGGCGTCTCGACGACGTGATAAGGCGGCGCGTGTCAAAACGCAAGTGATTCTCGTCCACAAGCCCACGCTTTTCAACCGAGGTTTGAGCGATGACGGAAACTCGGGGGATTTCTGCAGCTCCAGCGAAACGTTTTGCGCTGTACCTCCTGGCGAGGGGACTTACCGCGGCCCGATGACGGGGGGGAGGTCGGGAAGACGGAGTGTCCTCGCTCCCGAGCCAGCTGGCTGTGGTCACGTCGCTGCCGTCCACCCCCACCGCGCTGGCGAGGCTCGCTCTGCCCTCCGGGCGCCAGGCTGTTTCCTTCAGCAAGTAGAGCACCAGCCCAGAGCTCCGTAACGTCTCCCGCAGCGTCTCCTCGGAGAGCTGGCAACAGCGACGACGACAACAACAACAACAACGGCAATCACGACGACGACGACGACAACAAAACCGTCACCGGTTCTCAAAACGGCCACACACAGAGACGTTATTAATAATATTAATGATAATCCTCGCATTTGATGCAGCGGCTTTCCACGTCTTATCGACGTCTCAAAGCGCCTCACAGAATATACTGTAAAGTGAATTGACTGTATATTTTTGAGCGAAACGCGGCAGCCGATTGCGTCCCCCCCCACAAATTGGATTGAAAATGACCAATTTTCTACTGCTGTGTTGTGTTTGTTTAAATGGATGACTAGGTTTTGGCTCAGAGATTTTCACCCATAGATAGACAGTCCACTTGACAGTATATCCCGTGAAGCGCTTTTAGACGTGATAAAGCGTTTTCACGTGAGGTGAAGCAAAGCCCTGAGTGTAACACATATATATATATATATATAGATGGAGCTCCTGTAGCTCAGTGGTTAGAGCATCACTCGCCTTACAAGCGTAAGAACTGTGTTCGAATCCAGGCAGATCAGGGGCAAGTTTCTTTACTCCACACACACACACACACACACACACACACACACACACACACACACACACACACACACACATAATAATAATAATCCCTCAAAAATACAATAATAAATTGATCATTTCAACCCACGACTGTTTGTGTGGGGGACCCTGCTGTGCGCAATTGGCTGCTGCGTTTCGCCCACAAAATATATACAGTCAATTCACTTTACAGTATATTCTGTGAAGCGCTTTGAGACGTCGCTAAGATGTAAAAAGCTGCTACATAAAATGCAAGGGTTATCATTATTATAATATATATATACAGTATATATAGATATATATAAAACTACCTCGGCGTGTGGGTGGCAGGAGGAACAGGGCAGAAGGATCGCGCTCTTGCTGGCTCCGGTTCGGAAAGGCCACTGAGTTGCCAGCCTCACCGCGTCTGTCAGGTTGCGGGAATCTTTGTGGGTGAACCTGGTCGGGTCACTGGGAGGGAGGAACGCACACGGAAATCCTGGGTGAAACACCGCAGTCTTCAGCGCCCGCAAATATACAGGCGATTCACTTTACGGTACATTCTGCGAAGCGCTTTGAGACGCAGTCTAGAAAACGTGAAAAGCCGCTATATCAAACGCAAGGATTATTATTATTACTGTATTATTATTATTACATGAAATCCAAGGATTGCCGTTATATATATATCTTGTCTTCTGTGTGTGTGTGTGTGTGTGTGTGTCTGTGGCTGTGTCTGTGTGTGTGTGTGTGTGTGTAGGACGGGGGAAGTGTTCGAATGTCAAGTCTCACCCGGTCTCGATTCCCAAGCGACGTCGCCAATACGTTAAGTTACTGCCGTCTCCGGTCTCACCAAAGCCAACCAGACCGACTCGGACATCAGTGACTCCTACAAAAGGCACCCACACACACACACGCGCGTACACACACACACACACACACCAGCGTCATTGGTGATATGGAAACGCACTCCCACTCCCACTCCCTCCCCCCATCTCAGCTCAGACCCTCCAGGGCTTTTTGTTGGTTCGTTAGTTTTTACTGTTTGTGTGTGTGTGTGTGGTGGTGGGGGGTGGGTTGGGGACGCTGCTGTGCGCATTGGCTGCCATTTTCGCCCACGAATATACATTCAGTCGATTCGCTTCACGATATATATTCTGTGAAGCGCTTTGAGACGTCACTTATCAAATGCAAGGATTATTATTATTATTACTACGTTCGATTCCGGTCAAAAATCGAGCAACTGCATTGCGAGTAAATAATTGCTTAAAATCACGTCACACACGTGCGTGAATGTGTGTCTGTGTGTGTGTGTGTGTGTGTGTGTGTGTGTGTGTGTGTGTGTATATAAAGCACACTTTCCTAGATATGGCCCCGCAAAATACACAGTCAGTTCACTTTCCCATTGCGTTCCACGAAGCGTCTTGAGACGTCTAGACGACGAGATAAGACGCGTTCTATCAAATGCAAAGATTATTATTATTATTAAACCGTGGAGGAGCCTCACTCTGTACCTTGGTTCCTGAAAGCTTCGAGCAACGAGTTGACGAGGGCTGGAGAGCTGCCGCGATCAGCTTGTCGCAGCCTTTCTCCTCCATCAGAATGACGAGATCGGCCGATGGTATAGCCGCCAGTTTCTCAGTCGGCCTGACTCCGTCCTGTTGCATCTTCTCCGGCTTCCTGGGCGATGCTACGGGAAGAAAATGGCCTTTAATACACACTACTACTGCTAATAATAATAGTAATTCTTGCCATTTGACATGGCGGCTTTTCACATCTTATCGACGTCTCAAAGCGCCTCACAGATGTACTGTCAAGTGAATTGACTGTATATTTTGTGGGCGAAACGCGGCAGTGTCCCCCACAAACAGTCGTGGGTTGAAATGACCAATTTTATTATTGTGTTTTTTTGGTGGAGAGGGATTATTATCAGGTGTGTGTGTGTGTGTGTGTGTGTGTGTGTGTGTGGTGTGTGTGGTGTGGTGTGTGTGGTGTGTGTGTGTGTGTGTGTGTGTGTGTGGTGTGTGGTGTGTGTGTGTGTGTGTGTGTGGTGTGTGTGTGTGTGTGTGTGGTGTGTGTGTGGTGCTGTGTGTGTGTGGTGTGTGGTGTGTGTGTGTGTGTGGTGTGTGTGTGGTGTGTGTGTGGTGTGTGTGTGTGTGTGTGTGGTGTGTGGTGTGTGGTGTGTGTGTGTGTGTGTAGTAAGGAAACTTGCCCAAGGTTTCGCCCTGACCTGACCTGACTGGATATGAACACAGGTCTCACATGCTTGTAAGGCGAGCGAGTGAGTGAGTGAGTGAGTGAGCGAGCGAGTGAGTGGGTGCTCTAGCCCACTGAGCTACAAGCAAGCTACCTACCACACTGTGACGGGACACTCAGGGGGACAAAGTTCCTGTTGCACAAGTGGACGAAGGCGGCTGCCAAGTTACACGCGGGTCGGAGATCCGAGGTTTGGCACATGTCGCTCAGGCACATGTGGTAGAACGGGGCAGGATCCACCTGGAGGAAAGAAGAAAAGAGCGCAGGACTTGACTGACTCACTCACTCACTCACTCACGTACCTCGAGGACCCAAGACAATTCTGCGGAGGACACGCGATACGGTAGAGCTCTCTCGTACCCCTAGCCTGGCGTTAACAATAATCATAATAAAATAATAATAAATAATCCTTGCCTTCTCACGTCTTCAAGACGCCTCGACAGAATATACCCTCAAGTGGGTAGACTGCAGACTTGGTGGGCGAAACGCTGCAGTCAATTGCGCACAGCAGCGTTCCCCCCACCCCCCACCCCCTCACACACAAACAGCTGTGACCAAATCATTATTATGATTATTATTTATTGACGTATCGATTGATTGGAAAGGGTTTATTACCTGCCCTACGGGTTCCTACTCACTGCCGGTTAAACGGAGACGCGTCGAGCGAGGAAACCCACCCAACGTACCTAGGAACAGACGCTAAATCTACTCAAGAAAGGTGACTCGGGTGATTGGATACTCGGGATGGACTTGCGGGGGGGCAGCGAACTTTCCTGAACGATTGAACGCAGAAAACTGACCGCGAGCGCTCTGGGGCACTATCCTGCGCTTAGGGGCGTGTGATACAAGTGCAAGTTGTTGTTGTTGCTGCGTTTCCCTTCGCCCAGCCACGTACCACTCTGAAGCAGTTGCTGAACGGCGAGTAGGTGTCCTTGAAGAGAGATTTGCAGATGTACTGAAAAGCGTTGTCCGAGCACGATTTGATCTCCCCGCTGATGAGGCGACAGTGAGGGTCGGTCTGATGGAAAGAATCGCACAGAGAGAGAGAGAGAGAAGTCTCGATAAGATTGGTGGCAACCGAAATCCTTTACCGAGGGCGGGTTTTATGTCTGGGACAAATTAAAGCGTCACTCACACACTGTAGTGTGGTTTGCTCCCAATGCCAACCTGGGCCCATGGCCCGAGAAATATTAATGTTTGCGCAGTTAAGGATTCATAAGGAATTTGTCGCTTTATTTCTCACGCAAAAAGGAACAGGTTCCAATAATAATAATATGATAATAATAATAATACTTGCGTTTGACAGAGCGTTTTTCACATCTTATCAAAGCATTTCACAGAATATACTGTAAAGCGAATCAACTGTATATATTTGTGTGCGGAAACGCGGCAACCGATTGCGCACAGAGCGTCTCCCCCACCCCCCCCCCACAAACAGTCATAGATTGAAATGACCAATTTTTGGGGGGAGGGATTATTATTAGGCGTGTGTGTGTGTGTGTGTGTGTGTGTGTGTGGAGTAAGGAAACTTGTCCAAGGTTTCTCCCTGACCTGACCTGCCTGGATTTGAACACACGCTTGCTGGTGAGGCGAGTGCTCTAAACGCTGAACTACAGGAGCTCCAAGGCCTGAAAGTCTGGTGGAATCAGATTCGATAAACTTTCGAGAGGTATTGGAAAACTACTTTAAACAATAGTGGTGGGTGGGGGAGGCGGAAGAGCAAGTTGGGGGAGGGAGCGGGCTGGATTTGGACAACTCTTTTCAAAACATCCTGGTCGAATGGCCTCCTTCTGGGCTGTAAAATGGTTTCAGTGACACTCAGCACTCAGTGGAGACGCCCTCACCTGCCACTTCTGGGCGAATTCCTGGCGGTCGGCGGTCAGCGAGTGGTCGGGGAGCGTAAACTCGTTCCCAACCTCGTTGTCGTTGGTGCCAAACAGACCGGCCGAGACACCTGAACTCGGACAGCGGCAAAAACAGCAACGCACGACACTTAATAATACTGATAATAATACTGATAATAATACTGATAATAATACTGATAATAATACTGATAATAATACTGATAATAAAAATAGCAATATAGTGCATTGCAATAATAATCCTTGCAATTGAAATTCACGTCTTGTAAGACGTCTCAAAGCGCTTCGCAGAAAATACTGTAAAGTGAATCGACTGTATATATTCGTTGCAGCCGATTGCGCACAGCAGCGTTCACCCCCCCCACAAACAGGTACCTCTCTCGCGCAGGGCCGGGCGGGGAGGGGGGGTGTGGGGGAGGGGGGATTGTGGGGGCGGGGTGGGGGGGGGTTGTTGAGAGGGTAGACGGCGAATGGAACGGGCGCTTTGAACCCTTGTTTAATACGCAAAGAACACTGAGCACCGACCGTGATCCCAGCCCGATAGTGTGAGGCTGCAAACCGCGTGGTGTGCGTCGCACGTCAGAGTGACCCCGTTCTGATTGGACACCTCGACTCGGTTGGGTTCCCTTTTGACGGTCGCTCCGTTCTTCAGCCGAGGCAAGTCACTGGGCTCGCAGTCTTCTTCCACCTGCACAAAGCCACAAGCAAACTTTATACCCCCGCGCCACACACACACACACACACACACACACACACAATAGTAACCACTGCATTTGATAGAACAATAATAATAATTAATCCTTGCATTTGATATAGCGCTTTTCACGTCCTCTAGACTGTGTCTGGGTGGGTGAGTTGGTGGGTGGGCGGGTGGGTGGGCGAGGGAGCGAGGGAGTGAGCGAGCGAGTGAGTCCGCCATTTACCTTCAGCCCTGGGTAGATATCAACGAAGGTCCGGTTGATTGCCAGGCGAAGGGAACGGCGTCCCCCACTGTCGTGGTTCAGAGTCACAGTGAAACTGTTCCGCAGGAAATCCTTAGCCAACAGAAAACTGCACGGTGTGGCGAGGTCATACATCTCCCCGTCAAACGTCATGCAATGCTTGTCTCCGATGAGCAGGGCCTGATCTGCAAAAAAAGCATCAAACGGCCAATGTGGTTTCTCAACTTCGGTTCACGGAAAAATAAAAAAGTTTATTCATTTCAGATGAATGGAAAATAAACAACAGGATCTCTATTATAAGCGGTCTTCAGCCACTACGCCCCTGAGGAACTCCCTCCCTCCCTCCCTCCCTCCCTCCCTCCCTCCCTCCCTCCCTATCGAGACCTGTGTTCGAAACCAGGCAGAATCAGGGCAAAAGCTTGGGCAAGTTTCCTTACTCCACACACACGCACGCACGCATACACACACACACACCACATACACACACACACACCTAATAATCAATCCCCCCCCAAAAAAAAACACAATAATAAAAATCGGTCATTTCAATCCACGAATGTTTGTGTGTGTGGGGGATGCTGCTGTGCGCAATTGGCTGCCGCGTTTGGCCCACAAATATATTTATATATATAGTCAATTCACTTTACGGTATATTCCGTGAAGCGCTTTGAGACGTGGATAAGATGTGAAAAGCCGCGATATCAAACGCCAGGATTATTACTAGTATTATTATTATTCTAATAATCTATCTCTCTCCACGTCGAGACGAGAGGGGAGTAAATGTTTTCAGTGTTTTAAGGGCGAGTCAGGAAGGGGGACAACGAGTCACTTACGCTCAAAAGGGCTGTCCATCATCCTGTGTTTCAGTCTGTAATATTCTGCTGTCGGGTTGATGTCGTACAGGCTCCTGAGCGTCTTGATCAGTTTGGTTTCCACGATGTAATTGGTGATATTGGCGACCCCAAGCCTCCCCTGTCCCCAGGTCAGCCAGGGCACATTCACTGTGACAGAACAATTACTGGAAAGGCGAGGTACGGGTTATATAGAACAATCATTAATAATAATAATAGGAATAAGTGTGAAAAAAAATCTAATTTGCAGTATATTGAGTGAAGCGCTTATTGAGTAAGGCACCGCAACGATGCAATAAGACTCTGCGCCCAACGAAAGGACTATCACCGTGTTACTCGAAAGGCGTTAGCGTCAGCAAATGGAACATTTTTCGCCCGTGCAAAGCGGTCTAACGCGTCTCTCTCCCTCCTTACCCTTGCGAGTGTTTGTAGAGATTTGCCAGAGGCTTTCGGATCTTGCTAATGGCTTGAGAGATTTTTGCTTCCGTCCATTTCAGTAGCTGCTGAGCTGCCTGTTTGAACGAGGGGGGTGGGGGTGGGGGTGTGGGTAGAGAACAAAATATTGTTACAGCAACAACACCTTGTATTTATATAGCCTCACCTCATGCAACACAAAATGTACAGTTATTTCACTGTACAGTGTATCTTGCGAAGCGCTTTGCGACGTGAGAAGGCGCTAGTGTCATACCAAGGCTCCACTATACACACCAGGCTTCCGATTCAGAGTCACTTCTCAGAATTTAGACCGGAAACAAAATTAGAATCTTTTTAAAACATTTTTACAAAGAGCAAACTCAACACGTTTTGGAGTTTGCAATCGATTTGGGGGGGGGTTTAGAAATGACTAGATCTCAAAGCACAAAATTGTGTGTGTGTGTGTGTGTTTATTTTCTTTCGCAAAAAAAGTCGTTTCTAAACCCAAATTGATTGCAAACTCAAAAAAAAAATTTTGGACTAAAAACAATATATATTTTTAGCAACTCCATAAACTTTCTTTGACTTTTGTTGGACTCACCAGGTCAAACGCTTGCTTGGTGGTGTAGAGCACACTTTGGACTGAATGCATCAGCCATGTTTCCTGCACCACGTTGGGTACAAAAGACTGGACCTTCTCAAGATACCGTTCGCTTTTGCGTCTCCACTCTTCATCCAGTTCCTTCAGCGTCGCATCGTAGTACGCGCCTTTTAATGTGGCCACGGGTTCTGAAAATCCAATAGGTATTGTAATCATAATAATAATCTTTGCATTTGTGATAGCTCTCGTCACAAAACGGCGGTGGATTGAAGTGACCAAATTAGTATTTTGTTTCATTGAATGTAATTTATTTCGCCTTCTCGAGGGAGTGTTACCGAGATAACCTCTTTGCGCGGCAGTACGTACGGCAAGTCAGGAAGGGATGTCACCAAAGCAACCTGTGCAAAAAGGGCGTTCGATCAAACGTACCAAAATATTATTATAATAATTAGCATTATCATCATCATCCACAATTTCTTACATATTCTCGCCAGAAGAGAAAAATATATATCTCCCCCACCTCCCCCCTCCCCCCCCCTCACCACCTCCCCCCCCCCCACCGAAATCGCTTGTCTACTCACTTTGCAACTCTCCCTGGAGTTGCTCCCACATGTCTTGTAGCTTGGCCAGATACGAGGGGAGTAAGTCGAGCAACGCTCCCCTGGCCCGGCTCTGGCCCCACAGCTGACGGAGGGTCTCGCCTCCGTCCCTGATGAGGGACGACGCCTTCCGGGAAGCCTTCAGGGCCAGGCCGCTCGCCTCGGACAGAAATCCCACCTCCTCCACCTGCGGACGAGCGTAACAGTCAGCGGGTTCCGTGACAACTTTCAACCGAGAAGCTCGGGTCTGAGGCCGTGACTGTCCAACTTGTACATAGATAGAGGCTCTATCTATGTACAAGTGTAATTTTGTTCTTGTTGTTGTTGTTGTTGGAAGCCACTCTTCTGCCCTCCATTGCCGCCCATACCCTTTGATAGTCTTCAACGGGTCGAATTGGAAATCGGTGATGTGTGTGGTTGGGTGAAGTGTGTGTGGGAACCCCACACACACACACACGGGAGGAAATCAATCTGAAACGCTGCGTCCCTCAAGCACGGAGCGTCTAAAAGCTACTCACGCTCTTCCTGAATTTCCAAACGCGCTGATCAAAGTCGTTGACCTTCTCCAGCAAACGAGCTTTCAGATGCAAAACTGTTTGGGAGATTTTGGTCTGAAGGTCAAACAAACAAAACAAAGAGAATAATTAAAATGGAAGCGATATGTTTGTGCGATTGGGCGCTGTGTATCAAATGTTGGAGGGGGTGGGGGGGGGGGGGGGGGGGTTGGGCGCGGGAGGGTTGGTGTGTGTGTGTCAGTCAGCCTGGCTCAGTGGTGGCAACTCTCTGCCTCTCTGGCTTGGAATCACCACAATCAGTCTAAGCCGACGTGACTCCACAAGCTGCCGCGTTTGCGCTCGCAAAACAAGACAGTCGAACCGCTTTACGGTGTATCTATCTATTGACTGTATATATATACGTATATGTATATGTGGGCGAAACGCGGCAGCCAATTGCGCACGGCAGCGTCCGTCCCGTCCCCCCCGTCCCCGTCCCCACACACAAACAGTTGTGGGTTGAAAATGATTCATATTTATCATTGTGTTTTTTTTGGAGGGATTATTATTAGATGTGTGTGTGGGGTATATGGGTGGGTGGGGGGTGGGGGGGGTGAGGGAAGAGAGCGAAAGTGGTTCAATCTTCCAACGGGGGGAAGTGGGGGGAAGACGGGTCTCTCTCTCCTGGTTACCTCTGCTCTGGTGATGACCTCCCCGCAGCCTTGTGCTGTGATCCGGAGGTGACTCTGGTTGACCACGGCAGCTGAGATGTGCCCGAGTTCCTCTCTCCCGCCTCCATGCGAGCTGCGATACAGTTCAGCTTTGGCCTGGCTCCGTCCGTCCGAACAAGCCACCAGCCGCACGCCCTCCTCACCCGATACACCTTGGGGGCAGACGGCAGAACTCCATCAGGTCAGAAATAAGGATGATTAATATTATTGTTGTTGTTATTATTATTATTATAAATCAACGGGTGGAATTTCTCTCACCGTCGGTGACGCTGGTGTAATATTTCAGGCATCCCTTCTCGTGGGTGGCGGCCAGTTTCACTCTGTCCTTCTGATCGATCAGTCCCTCCAACGTTATTCTCCTGCTGTGTGTGGACGCAGTGTAACCGCCCAGCAGGTTCAGGCGGCTGCTTTTCGAAGCCCTCCACTGCCGTGAGAACCCAGGGACAAGAAAAAAGTCTGTATTGAAGACTTTAATTAAGCTGGGTAGACTCCAGCAGTTACACCCAACACACACATGTGTACACACACACACACACACACTCTGGGGCAAGGTGGGGTGGGGGGTCTTATTAAAGCCTTGGTTCTTACCAAAAGAAATAGGGCAAATTCATCCTCGATAATATTGAGTTACACATTACCTTTGCGAGGTGCAGTGAATTAGTAATGGTGCATACGCGTGTATGTGTGTTGGGATGTGTGTGTGTGTGTGTGTGTTGTGGTGCGCGTGTGTATGTTGGGGTGGTGTATGTGTGTGAGTGTGTTAGGTGAGTGTGTTGGAGGTAGGGTGTGTATGTGTGTGTTGGGTGTGTGTATGTGTGAGTGTGTTGGGGTGTGTGTATATGTGGTGGTGGGGAGTGTGTATATGTTTGGTGGGGGTGGTGGTGGGGGGGGTGGGGGGTGGCATGCGGGGGAGTTGGGTGTGTGAGGGTGTACGTTTGGTGTGAACCTAAATTGTAGCCTTTACCACCTCAGTCCAATTCCGTGTTGCGTCCAGTCAGCCCGTCAGTGAGTGCGACTTACCTCCATGTTGAGAGAGTAGTTCTTGACTTCAGCCTTGCCATAGTCCCTCAGTGACATCCCAGCCACCAAGTCCTGGGTCTCGTCACTAGAGAGACCGAGCCGGGTTTCTGAAGAGATAATAACTTTTCCTTTATTCCTCTGGTGTTTCCCTGCCAGCTTGATAGACTACAGAGCAAACAGACAGACAGAGATAGACAGATAGACAGACAGACTTACGTTCTTGCTATAATAATTCCTCCGCGACTAGGGGCCTCGTCGGCCCATTCTGATCACTCAGCCTCCGACGGTTCCAACTTGGTTCAAGCGGGAAGCCCCCCCCCCCCCCCACCTCACCTTGCAGAAGCTGAGCTTGAGGTAATGGTTGAGTTGGCTGCGGTAGTCAGTCTGGATTCTGCCCAAAAGGTTCTGTTTCCCACAAGAGGAGAGGAGGACGTTGGCCAGGGCGAGAGCCACCTTGACGTCGTCCGGCCGATCGGGTCTGTGGCGCTAAAGGAAGGAGGACGAACAGGTCAACGCAGCCGGCCGGTGGAGGAGGCATCTCTCCGAAGACGTAATTTCCCCCTGAAACTCGGCAGCCGATGTCGCACAGCAGCGTCTCCCCCACAAACAGCCGTGGATTGAAATGACCAATTTATTATAGGTTTTTTTTGGGACGGATTATTATTAGGCGCGTGTGTGTGTGGGGGTGGGGGGCAGGGGGAGGAGGGGGGGTGGGGGAGTAAGGAAACTTGCCCAAGGTTTTGCCCTGACCTGATGTGACCTGACCTGACCTGCCTGGATTCGAAACACAGATCTCACACGCTTGTAAGGCGAGCGTTCTAACCGCTGAGCTCCACGGTAAGCGTCACCGGTCGAGGTTGGAGGTTGGTTACCTGATAGTCAAAGCTCTGGTCAATTCTCTTGTCATCCCAGTGTAGCTGCAAGCTCTCAGCGACAGAGTTCGGACTGTTCCTGGTGAACCCGCAGGCCTGCAACGATCGGATGACCAACGCGGACTGCAGCTGCCTCAGAGAGACACGGCCGCGAGAGGAATTAGGGCCTGAAATGACCGCTTGCTCTCCCTCCCCTTCCTTCCCCTCCCCTCCCCTCCCACCCCCAACACCCTCCCACCCCAGCCCAACACAAAACTAGATCCCAAGACATTCCCTGGATCCCAACACGTTCTCACTCGCTGAAATCAATCTGTTCATCAGTGGGAGAGGGTGATATTCGCTGTCCTATTCTGAACCGGCTCCCAGATTATTATAATAATAATAGTCCTTGCATTTGTTATAGTGCCTTATCACGTCTTCTAGACAGTATCTCAAAACTCTTCACCGATTATATACCTCAAAGTGAATTGACTGTATATTCGCGAGCGAGGATTAACGCTGTGTTGTACAGAAATTGCCAAATTCTGGGCGCTCGGAAAGGCTATTTAATCAGTAATTTAAGTAATTTATATGCCTACATATATATTGGGATATATGATATATGTCAGAAGCGTGGTGCCTATTTCTGTACAAGCTCAAACGATAGCAAAATAACAACAAAATGACACTTGTACAGCGCCTTTCACGCCAGGAGGCTTACACAAGCTTTAAAAGAAACAATTTTCGGCTGAAAATGGCTGAACAAATAAGATTTTTTGGTCAGCTCCCCGCACATTGTTTGATGATTGATTTCCTCCCACAGAAGGTGATATTTCCCCCTCCCTGTTTTGACGCAAGAAAAAATCTTGTCCGACAACGTAATGGATGGACCTTTGGATGGATCTGAACTCTTATTCTAATTAGACGCAGGGTAAGGAATGACTACCTGGCCAGTGGTGAGGTCCATGCAGGCATCCCAAGTGCTCTCGTTGGGTTCCAGTCTGTGTTCCAATGTGAAGTTCAGGTCTATCGGCCGGCCACCGTTCCAAGAGATGTGGGCCTGAGAGAGAGAGGTTCAGGGTTAGAGGGACAGACGGACGGACGGACGCACGCACGCACGCACGCACGGACGCACGGACAGACACCAGGACAGCAATGTGCCCGAGGGGTGGCTGCCCGAGTACACCAAACTCAACTCACACCTTCCAAACCTCAAGACTATACTTGCTGCATAGTTACAAGACAAGACTTCCTTCTCCGCCCTCTCCTATCCCAGTCCCATCCCTCTCCGTTCGCCCCTCACTCCTTCCCACCCCTCGCCTCCCTCTTGCCTCCATCGGCACCACTCTGTGACCCCCATTCCGTAATCCCTTTCATCCTAACCCTCCCCAACTCCATCACTCCCTTCCCATCCCTCCCTCTCTGTACTCCCCTCTCAATCACCCCCACTCGCTTCCCATCCCTCCCTCTCGTACTCCCTTCTCCATCACCCCCAATCCCTCCCTCTTCATTCCTCCTGCCCCTGCCACTCCCCCACCCCATCCGCCACCCAAACGCGCCACTCTAACCTGTTGTCTGTACTTCTCGTGGTTCCTTTCGGAGAGCGAGTTGATCTCCAGCTCCCTGAGGCTGAGGTTGAACGGGTGTCGCAAGTTAGCTTTGCTCTGCAGCCGGTTCTTTTCCCAAAGCAGAGAAGCCAACACAGCCACCTGCGCCAACACACAGGACATCAGGGTTCGTGGGGAGAGCAAAGCAATCCTCGCATTTGATAACACTAATACACCAGAAGCATTGGAACGCCCTCCCTCAACCCCTTGGCCTCTGCCCCCAACTCCTTCCCCATTTTCACACGTGGAGGGAGGGAGGGAGGGAGGGAGGGAGGGAGGGAGGGAGGGAGGGAGGGAGGGAGGGAGGGAGGAAGGGATACAAATGCAAGTTGCTGCTGCTGCTGTTGTTGTTGTTCTTGTAGCTGGCTTGACAAACCTGGTCCTTCTTGTCCCAGTTGATAATCATGGCATCCTGGTGGCTGAGACGGGAATGGGAGAAGCTCATCCTCAGGTTGGAGTCAGCGGGAAACGAGACTCTGGTGAACGGATGGTGAAAATCCACTGGGAAGAAGAATGGGACCAAAGACGCAATCAGTCACGGAGCGGACCAGGGCTTTACACACCTTTGGGTTAAGGTTGTGCTGCCCTTGTCCTGTAACTCAAAGGGTTAGAGTGCTCGCCTCGCAAGCCAAAGACCTGGGTTCAATTCCCGGTCAGGTCAGGGCGAAACCTTGACAAATTTTTCTTACTCCACACACACGCACACACACACATACACACAAGCGCTTAATAATAATCCCTTGAAAATAAGAAAAAGGAACCAAAATTGGTCAATTTCAAACCACGGCTGTTTGCGGGGGCGGGGGGTTTGGGGGGGTGGGGTGACGCTGCTGCGCGCAATCGGCTGCCGCATTTCGCCCACAAACGTATACAATCAATTGACTTGACAGGATCATTATTATTATCGATCACCCCCCCCATACCCACCCCCACTTTCCCTCCACCCTCCCCCGTTCCCCCCTCCACCCCCCCCCACCCCCCACTCCTCCAGCTCGGGTCTGAAACAATGACAGATTTTTTTACCGTGAACTCCGTGGCGCCCGAAGATCTTGGGGAAAGGTCCGCTGTAGTTGGCCCAGATGTCCAGCTCCTTGTCCTCCCATTTGGCCGCGTGGCTGAGCGTGTGAGTCCGGCCCCTCTTTAGATACGCCGTGCTGCACTCCAGCCTCTTGGGAACCCCTTTCCACTGCGGACAGGGATGACAACAACAACAACAATTTCGATTGATAAGCGCGCCCTTATTCAAGGACTGACTGAGATTGATAGATTTTTTGCTTGGGATAAAGGGATTAAGGGATATGGGGATAAGGCTGGGGGCAGGTGGAGTTAGAACAGAAGATCAGCCATGATTTTATTAAATGGCGGGGCAGGCTCGAGGGGCTGAATGGCCTACTCCTGCTCCTTATTCTTATGTGATAATACTACTAATAATCATCCTTACATTTGATGCAGCGCTTTCCATGTCTTCTCGGCACCTCAAAGCATTTCACAGAATATACGGTAAAGTGAATTGACTGTATATTTCTGGGCGAATTGCACACAGCAGTGTCCCCACAAAAAGTTGTGGATTGAAGTGACCGATTTATTATTGTATTTTTTTGAGGGATTATTATCAGGCGTGTGTGTGTGTGTGTGTAGTGTGTGTGTGTGTTGTGGAGTAAGGAAACTCGCTCAACATTTGTCCCTGACCTGCTGGGAATGGAACTCTGGCTTGCGAGGCGATCGCTCTAACCGCTGAGCTACATGAGCTCCACATATTGGGACATCCTATCGACGTGAAAGGCGCTATATAAATGTAAGTTTTGATTGACTGACTGACTGACTGACTGACTGATTGATTGATTGATTGATTGATTGATTGATTGATTGATTGATTGATGGATTGATTGATTGATTGATTGACGCCACAAACCCTTGGGAAAGTGTGAGTCAACTCCAAGACTTCGCTGTAACCAGTTTCATCGATCCGTAGCATGGTAAAAGCAGCCAGTTTACTCTCCTCCACCGTCACATTCAGCTTTCCTTTGACCCATCTTCCAGCGTAGTCAACCTGGAGACATGGGGGAGAAAGTGGCCAACGCCAGCGTTTCACATCAATAAAATACTGAGAGACAGTTTGTCGAAAATAAATGTCCTTATTTTTGACTTTTTTTTTCTGGGCGAAACATCGGAGCAGAATATTTCAGCCACAAACGCACGGAATAAGTCGCTTACGCGCGCTAAATCATTGCGATAGAGAAATTAAATAGGTTTACCTCGGACTGAACTGCCACAGCCCCAGGAACATATCGTAAGAGCGCAGGGAAATCCTGCAACATTGTGAGGTGAAGTTCCTTGCTACAGACAGAAGGAGAACACAGTTATTGCAACGAGCGGGCGTAAATTATAGTAATAATAATAATAATATAATAATCCTTGCATTTTGATAAAGCGGCTTTGCACATCTTATCGAGGTCTCAAAGCGCTTCACAAAATATACTGTCAAGTGAATTGACTGTATATATATTTGTGGACGAAACATGGCAGCCAATTGCGCACAGCAATTTCCCCCCCCACAAACAGTCGTGGGTTGAAATGACCAATTTATTATGGTTTTGTTTGAGGGATTATTATTCCGCTCTTACGTGTATGTGTGTGTGTGCGCGTGTGTGGAGTAAGGAAACTTGCCCAAGGTTTCGCCCTGACCTGACCTGACCTGCCTGGATTCGAAACACAGGTCTCAACGCTTGTAAGGCGAGTGATTGAGTTGCTCTAACCAGTGAGCTACAGTAGCATTCCCACCTGTATTATCATTAATATCATTATTATTTCCAGGTTTCTCTGACAGGTGCTGCAGCGTTTTGTGAGCCACAGTTAGCGAAACTCACCTGCGCTGTTGATTTTGCCCTTCCATGCTCAGGTGCAGGCTGGCGTTTGACCCGTATCTCAGCTTGAGGGAGATGCGCAGCTCAGTCACGTTAAGCATTCCCCTACAGGAAGCCTCGGGGGCGGAAAATGAAGCAGCATTAAACAGGATAGACTGAATAGACTTTGAAAACTTTCATCCACGTTGCCGGTCGCCCTGTCCCCCGTTTACTGTTTCCCGAGAGATGGGGTTGAGCGGTGGGATGACCTGTTATTTCTGTCTCGCCCTCCCTGCCAGAGCCACCGCTGCCTATCAGCTCGCCCGCCTTACAAGTGATAGCGAAACTAGCTACCTAATAATAATAATAATCCTTGCATTATATATAGCGGCTTTTCATGTCTTCAATGCATCTCAAAGCGCCTCACAGAATCGACTGTAAAGTGAATTGACTGTAAATATATTTGTGGGCGAAACGCGGCAGCCAGTTGCGCACAGCAGCGTTCCCCCCCACCACAAACAGCCGTGTGTTGAAATAATATAATAATTATAAATAATCCTTGCATTTGATATAGCGGCTTTTCACGTCTTATCGACGTCTCTCAAAGCGCTTCACAGAATAGACTGTAAAGTGAATTGACTGTTTATTTGTGAGCGAAACGACCAGTTTATGATTATATTTTTTCTTGCGGGATTATTATTATTATTATTATCAGGTGTGTGTGTGTGTGTGTTGTGTGTTGTGCGTGTGAAGTAAAGAAACTTGCCAGTATCTAACAAATATCTAACTTTGTTTTCATTTTAAACAAAGAATTCCTCTCCCCAAGAGCAACAGCAACAACAACAACAACAACAACCGCAGCCGCCCACAATACCTCGATGCTGGGGGGAACTCCGAGCTGCGTGATGAAGGGGATTGTGTGGTCAAGGCCAGTGGTCAGTTCCATGGCTGCCCCCAGCGCAAAGCTCCCCGACCCGTCGACACTGATCTTCACGTTCCTGCCGTCGTACTGAGCCTCGAAGACCGACCTCGATTTAGTCCCTGAGTGAGGGGTGGTGGGGGGGGGGGGGGGGGAGGTGGGGGGGGGGGGGACAGGCCGACAAGAATAATAATAATAATACTAATAATCCTTGCATATGATAAAGCGGATTCTTCCACGTCTTATCGACGTCTCAAGGAATCTACTGTAAAGTGAACCTGACGTGATGATAAGGAGCGGCATTAAACGCAAGGACTATTATCTATTTTATTACTGTTTTTAAAAAATTTATTTACATTTTTAAAAAATAAATTAATTATTGTTTGGTAGTAGTAGGTGGTAGTTGGCTCACTGCGTTGGCTCACTGCCCCCTTGTGGCATAACTCATCAGGGCTCCGATTATCATCAGCCGGAGGGAAAATGGACTTGAGTGAGTTTGAGTGAGTGAGTGAGTGAGTTGAGCAAGCGAGTGATGGGTGTGTGTTTCAGTCAAGGCTTCCCATGTAATCAATAATAATAATAATAATCCTTGCATTTGATAAACCGCTTTTCATGTCTTATCGACGTCCCAAAGCGCTTCACAGAGTATACTGTAAAGTGAATTGACTGTATATTTGTGGGCGCAACGTGGCAGCCAATTGCGCACAGCAGCGTCCCCCACAAACAGTCGCGGATTGAAATGACCCATTTTTAGTATTGTGTGGTTTTTTAGGGACTGATTATTATCAATCACGCGCGTGTGTGTGTGTGTGTGTGTGTGTGTGTGTGGAGTAAGGAAACTCGCCCACGGTTTCGCCCCGACCTGCCTGGATTCGAAACACAAGTCTCACACGCTTGGAAAGCGAGTGAGTGAGTGAGTGCGTGCGTGCTCTAAGAACTAGCCACTAGAAAGAAATGGCTTATTGTTGGGATGGGTGAATGGATGGCTATTGGCATGCAACGCGAATTGAAAAAACCCAACCCACCGGCTCTCTGTGTGGCGAACGCAAGCACCATCTCCAGTGGGTAGCCCACGGCTCGCAGCTTTCCGTTGCTGTGGCTGTTTTTGACGATGAGGTTGAAATGCTGCTGGCTGGAAGAAGCCTCGAATTCATACTTAATGGGACTAGCTCCGTCCAGGATGATCTGTAGGGAACCCTCGACGGGAGCCACTGTCTGCAGGTACACGTTCATCTGAAAGAGCGAGAATATTTGCTTGTTAATTTCCCTTTGCAATCAAACAAACCGAAAAAAGGATTAAAAAGACAGACAGACAGACAGACAGACACATCCATCCATCCACGTTTCGCCCACATACAGTTCATCCGACAGTATATTCTGTGAAGCGCTTAGAGACGTTTAGAAGAGATGCAAAGCTCTATATCAAATCCAAGGATTATTATTAGTAGTTGTATTATGGTAATAATTAACTCCCGCATGGGTCTAATTTATCCCATTCGCTTAGTATCTCAGAGAGCCCCACCACCCACCCCCAGTATACCGCTGGTTGCCTTTCCCATTGATGTGATGTGAAGAGATTGCTTGCCTGCAGTGATCCCGACACTCCGTATCTCAGTAGCTGGGGCCAGTTGTGTTGTACGTTGCCTGTGATTTCAGTCCGCGCTGAGCTGATGTGACCTTGGGCTTCCAGGTTCGCCAGCCTAGACCCATACTGCGTTTTCACACTCAGAATCTTCAACTCCCTCAGCTCAAGGGTAGCCTGTGACGACAGCAATAATAATTATTATAACAATACTAATCCTTGCGTTTGATACGGCGCTTTCTCACGTCTTCTAGACTGTGTCTCAAAGCGCTTCACAGAATATACTGTTAAGTGATTTGACTGTGCATTTTGTGGGCGAAACGCTGCAGCCGATTGCGCACAGCAGCGTCCCCCCCCCCCCACAAACAGTCATGCGTTGAAATTACCAATTTTTTAAATTCTAGTTTTTGTTTGAGGGATTATTATTAGACGTGTGGGGGTAAAGAAACTTGCCCGAGGTTTCGCCCTGACCTGCCTGGATTCGAAACACAGGTCTCTCGCTTGTGAGGCGAGTGAGTGCTCAAAACCACTGAGCTACAGGGACTCCTTAAATGTTACGGTGTGGAGCAGTAAGACAGGTTAACGACCTGAGGCAGGGAATCATTTACCTGAACCTCGATCAGGTCCTCGATGTGAAGTTGTTTGAGCGCCTTTATGTTGTGGGTTAGCTTGTAGTCCAAGGAAATGCTGTGCGCTTGGTGTACGAACATCAAATCTTCAGTTATCTAATCACAACACAACACAAAAATTACACTTTCACTGTCGAGGAGGACGTGCCAAGGCGCGGACGAAAAGGAGAGTCTTCAGACTTGGCTTGAAGGGGCAAGTGGGAGGGGAGGGAGGGAGGGAGGGAGGGAGGGAGGGAGGGAGGGAGGAGGGAGGGAGGGAGGGAGGGAGGGAGGGAGGGAGGGAGGGAGGGAGGGAGGGAGGGAGGGAGGGAGGGAGGGAGGGAGGGAGGGAGGGAGGGAGGGAGGGAGGGAGGGAGGGAGGGAGGGAGGGAGGGAGGGAGGGAGGGAGGGAGGGAGGAGGGAGGGAGGGAGGGAGGGAGGGAGGGAGGGAGGAGGGAGGGAGGGAGGGAGGGAGGGAGGGAGGGAGGGAGGGAGGGAGGGAGGGAGACTTACCCGCTTATGGTTGAGGTGGAGTCGGACTGACCTACTGTAGGTGTGAGCCCGTCTCTCCGTGGTTATAGCCACCAGAGTGACTCTGGGGAGGCCGAGGCGTGAGGCCCCCTCAATGTTATGAGTCAACGAGACTTCGATCTCCTGTTTGCTCTATCAGAGGAAAAAAACACACACAAAGTCCCTAATTTTTCACCAGAAGGAGCTTGAGACATTCCTGGTCTCTAAAGAGAGAGTTCAACCGATCATTAGAAGAATTAAGAGGTGATCTTATAGAAACCTATAAGATTATTGAGGGGCCATGATAGAGTAGACAGTGGGAGACTGTTTCCCCTGGTTGAAGAAACTATAACTAAGGGTGGGGTGGGGGGTGGTCATGGTTTTAAGATTAGGGGGTCAACCTTTTCAACTTGAGTTGAGTTGTGGAAAGTGAATTGACTGTACAGTATGTTACTTGTGGACGAAACGCTACAGCCAATTAATAATCCTATAATAATATTAATCCTTGCATTTGACGTAGCCCCTTATCAGAGCCTTGGGACGTCCTCCCGATGTGAAAGTAATTTTGTTGTTGTTGTTCTTCTTCTTACCATGTCATTGAGACGTCCCAAAGCTCTTCGCAGGACACACTGTACCATGGGTTAACTTGACCTGTGCATTTTATGGACCAAACACCAAATGAGTATGCGTGTGTGTGTGTGTGTGTGTGTGTGTATGTATGTGTGTATATACTTACGGCTGTGTTGTTCATGGTGGCGCGACCTTGAAGTTGAGAGCCGTCGATGTCTACCTGTATCTGGGAGTCTAGGTTTTCTCCCATCGTAACGTAACCGGAGCCATCGATTGTGAACGGAGCCCCCAGATCCTGGAATGACAAGATCGCACATCGTCAAACCACACGCACACAACGCATCATGATATCACAAGGTCAGCTCAGGTCCGTTGACTCAATCGATCGCTTCCTTCTGGGAGGAGGAGGAGGCCAAGATACTGTGGCTCATTTAGCATTTATATAATATAATATAATAATAATCCTTGCATTTGATATAGTGCTTTTCACGTCTTCTAGACAACAACAACTCGGAGGGAGGGGGCGGGGAGGTTCATAGTGGGGAGAGCAGGTCGGAAAGGGCAAGGCCGTGAATGGCCTCGAAAGTGAGGACGGGGATCTTGAATTTGTCTCAAAACGCTTCACAGAATACTCTAACCGTCAAGTGAATTGACTGTACAGCGCAGTATATGTTGTGGGCGAAATATCTAGATTCTAGGCCAACAACAAATCTGCACTTTCACTTTTCCTGTCACTCGAGGCAGTGACTTGGGAGGAGCTTAAATCTCTACCTCACATTGTCCACAGGGAGGTGGGGATGTGAGGGGGATGGGGGATGTGGGTGGAGGGGGAGACAAACACAGTTTGAAAGGTACCTGCAACGTTTTGCATTTATTTTCCATCACAAAGTTTAATTCGATCCTGTTTTCCACCCGGACGGAGCCGCGGGCTTGCAGGTCACACGTTCCTAGCGTCAGATGGAAGGTGAGGTTGTGGTGACCCGGTCTCTGTTCCGCCCCCAGCGAGAGCCTGGCCTCCTGTGGGATGGCTTCCAACATGGGCAGTCGGTGCTGAAAGACGATCGCCAGGTTGACCTTTGGCTCACACTCTGACCTGAGCCGGAGACGAGCCGTATTTCCATCGACCTGCAGGTCGGTGACAAGTTCCACTTTGCACTTGTCAACTTGAACGCTGCCATTGAATTGTGACTGGGCTGGAATCTTAAAGTCCTGAAAAAAAAATATATATATTTTTGTATATATACACACTAGAAGTTTGTTTATCTGGCACCCGATCAATCGCAACTTCCGTATAACCGACATCGCAAAAAAAAAGTCCGCATTCGATTAACCGGAATTTATCCGGAAAAATGCATAAATTTTTTAAAACAATTTTTTTTGCGTTTTCGGCCGAATATCCGGCACGCGCTTTAACCTGCACTGGCCAGGTCCCGAGGGTGCCAGATAAACAGGCTTTTGCTGTATATATACATATATATACATATGTAATAATAATATAATAATTATCCTTGAATTTGATAGAGCTGTCCACATCTAAACGTCTCAAAGCGTCTCACAGAATATACTGTAAAGTGAATTGACCCCCCACCCCCACCCCCACCCCCACAAAAAAACTAGCGTTTATTTACAACTCTTGTGACTGATGCTGAGGAGGGAGGGTGGGGGGGGTGGGGGAGAAGTGTGTGGGTTGGATTCGAACCTGCAGAAGCTGACAGTCGGTCTCGGTCTCCCAGCTCCAGGTGGTTTCCGGCCCCGGGCTGAGGTCCCCCCCGGCTCGGACTCGGCATTTCCCGGACTGCAGCAGCACGGAACCACCCGGCGCGGACCCCCCCACGGCCGACAGGACGAGCCGGCTTTCCCCGGGGAGGCCGCGGGAACTCAGCTGGGGGAGGGTGTGCTTGAGGAGGGCCTGCACCGTGTACCGGGGGTGACAACCGGTCTCCAGCTGGAGCTCGGCTGTCTTCCCGTCGCTCCGCAGGCCGGCCTTCAGTCCCACGCCGCAGCTGTGGATGTGGACCGAGCCTCGGGCCTCCGAGTCCTGCGGAACGCCCAACCTCTGGGAGAGCAAGGGGAGAGAGAGAGAGAGAGAGAGGGAGAGGGAGAGGGAGAGAAAGAGAGAGAGAGAGTTACGAGTTTTATCGACATGACTTCCAGGCACGATCGGGTCTTCTGAAATGATGTGGCGGATGTTTTAAGCCCAGCTGTGGGTTGAAACGGAAAGAAAAGACTTAAGTTCCCACCCTTCGTCCTTCCAGAATGCGTGTGCATTTCCCCCCACTCCACCCTCCACCCTTCCCTTCTTCCCCCTCCATTCACAGCAGCAACCACACCCCACCCCACCCCGCACCTACAACCCCCCCCCCCCCCCCCCCCCAAGGGAACCTGTCCCATTCTCTGTGGGACTCGTGCGTCTGTGGCAACACGTCGGAAAAGGCCTGGACAATCCCCTTGCTTACCTCGAGCGAATGGCATCTGTTCATCAGAGAGCCCGACCAGTCAGTCCTCGCCCCCTCCTTCGCTCTGACCTCGCCCAGAGCTTTGAGGCCGCATCCGCCGAAGGTGAGCTCGGCGGACGCCTCTCGCTTGGGGCCCTGGCCGCCCTGATCAGTATCCTGCTGTCCGTGGGGACGCCCGCGGCCGCCAGCGAGGACGCCGAGTGCCTGAGGCCGAGGTCCAGGCTTAGCTTGGGGCTGCAGGCTGTCCGCAGCTGGAGCTGAGCGAAGGACTTGTCCACCCGAACGTGGGCAACAAAATCCGCCTCGCAGCGATCCGTCCTGAGCGACCCGTTCACGGAGAGACGGGCCGGGGACAGGCCCTGAAAACACAGGAAACAATAATAATAATCATTATCACTATTGTCACGGTAATAACAACACCCAATCTCTGCGTTTGATTTCGAAACAGCGCTTTTCACGTCTTCGAGACGTCTCAAAAGCGCTTCAACAGAATGTTATACCGTAAAGTGAGTCGACTGTAAATATTTCGTGGGCGAAATGCGGCAGCCAATGGCGCACAGCGGCGCCCCCCCCCCCCCCCCCCCCCACTCCACACACAAACAGTCGTGGATTGAAATGACCAATTTATTATTGGGGGGGGGGGGTTTCGAGGTATTATTATCAGGCGTAAGGAAGTAAGGAAACCTTCCAAGGTTTCGCCCTGGACCTGACGGGAATCGAACCCAGGTCTCTCGCTTGTAAGGCGAGTGCTCTAACCACCGAGCTACAGGGAATCCTCATCGCATCTTTGAGACGTCTCCAAGCGCTTCTTTCACAGAATATACCGTAAAAAAGCAAATCGACCGGATAATTTTTGTCAGGTAGTCAGGCAAGATACAGACAAGCAAGTGAGGTCATGGTATCAATCAATATACTGTATAAAAACTGGACTTGTGTTTTATACTGCTGGGAACTCTCAGCAGGTCAGGCAGCAGCTATGGAGAGAGGAGAGTGAGTCAGCGTTTCATGTCCTGACGAAAAGGGGCACGGATCTGAAAGGTGAACTCTTTTTCTGAAACAGTGACTGTCCAGCCAACTTGGGACGTCCCCCTGACGTGAAAGGCGCTGTACAAAGTGTAATTTTGTGGTGGTTGTTGTTGTTGTTTCCTCTCTCCATAGAGGCTGCCTGACCTGCTGAGCGAGAGTTCCCAGTGACGAGCCGGTGTATAGATTGATACCCTCAACCGTTGTTGGAAAGCAATAAAAATAATAATAATAATCCTTGCGTTTGATATCGCGGCTTTTGACATCTTATCAAACGTCTCAAACGCTTCACAGAATATACCGCAAAGTGAATTTGACTGTATATTTGTGGGCGAAGCAACTGAAGATCTTTGAAGTCTCGTCCGTACAACTCGTTGACGGATTTACAAAGTGCAACACCTCACAACGTTTCACCGCACACACACACACACACACACGCACGCACGCGAAAAAAAAATCACCAGATCACATTGGGTGAAGAAAGCAACGGTTTGAGAAAGCGCGGATTTCATCCGCTTTCACCCAAGTTGTTTGTCGAGAGTGAGAAACAAGAATGAAATCTGCCTACTCCCATGGTGCAGCCGTCATGGGGGGGAAATACTTGTGGTTTCATTCTGTTCGTGGAATGAAACCAAGGCGTTGGGGCTGGAATCCTGCTGGTATTATCTTAGCTTGGACGTTAGGGGTGGGTTAGTTTGGTTGGTGTGTGAATCGAGCTCAACGAGAGCCTTTGAAACATGGTCACCCTGAGCCCGCTGGCTGGCAAGGCTGGCATGGCTGCCTGGGTGCATGTTTCCTTCTACCTCAAAGTAAGGGCATTGGTTGACGAGAGCCAAACGCCACTCGGTAGAGAGGCCCCTTCTGAGGTGTCCGCTCGCAGACGCCCTGCACTGGCCGACGGTGAGATCGGCGTCCACCGAGTGCGCTCTCCCGCCCGCCGTGGCTCTCGCCGACAGCCTGTTCCTCCTGGCAATCCCCGCTCTACTCCAGGCCGGGAGGGCGTGTCGGAGGACCAGCTCCAGTCCGTGCCTTTGGCCCCAGGACGCCCCGAGTTCCAGGTCAACGGGCTTGGCGTCCAGCGCCGCGCCCAGCGAACCGCCGGCGTTGTAAACGTCTCCCTCGGCTCGGGGGGGCTCGGGGACGTCCGGTGACGGTCGCGGCCTCCGCCACCGCCTCCGCTCCGCCGACCAGCCGGGCGTCCCCGGGGACGGGCGGAGTTCCAGGCTGGCGTTCAGCTGAGCGCGGTCGTCGCTCAGCCGGAAGCCGCCGGTGAAAAGGTTCTTGTCCACCTCCCCGGCCACACTCAAGGAGAGTCTCTCGTCTCCGCCGCTGCCGATCGAGAGGTTCACCCGGACATCGGCGGCGTAGGCGCCCCCTCCCTCTCCCCCTCCCCGTCCCCCTCCGTCACCCCCGCCGCCAGACCGGCGGTAGGAACCCGCCCAGCGCCACATCCGGCTGCGGAGGAGAGGCCGGGCGCGGACCTCGGCCCGGGCCACCGTTCGGCTCCCGTCGGCCTCGAGGGAGAAGAATGCGACCGCCCGCTCGCCGGGTCTCCTCCCGTAGGACGTGACCAACCGGGCGCGGCGAGGGACGCCCAGGGAAGTCAGGGCCTCCAGACTGTGGACCAGCCCGGCCCTGACCGTCCGCCTGCCCATCGGGTGGTAGCAACCCTCGAAGTGAAGGCCCCTGTGCCTGTGGTGTCTGAGCTCCACAGTGGAGCAGTGACGCAGCCGATGCTTTGTGAGTAGAACTTGTACCTCTGAGCGCTCGCCGTCCACCGCTCCCGAACAGTGTCCCAACAGGTGTCTCGAGGAGGTCTCCCCGCTGCAGTTTACCTGTCAAGACAAGAACAATAATCATAATACTGTAATAATAGGAGTCATAATAATCATAATAATCCTTGCATTTGATATCGCGGCTTTTCACATCTTATCCGCATCTCAAAGCGCTTCACAGAATATACTGTAAAGTGGATTGACTGTATATGTATTTGTGGGTGAAACGCGGCAGCCAGTTGCGCACAGCAGCGTCCACCCACCCCCCCCCCCCCCCCCCACACAACAGTCATGGATTGAAATGACCGATTTTTATTATTGTGGTTTTTTTTGGGATGAGTTATTATTAGGCGTGCGTGTGTGTGTGCATGCGCGCGCGCGGTGTAAGGAAACTTGCCCAAAGTTTCGCCCTGACCTGCCTGGATTCGAACACAGGTCTCACGCTTGTCAGGCGAGTGCTCTAACTACTGAGGAGCTACAGGAACTACAGACACGAGAGAGACAGAGAGAGAGACAGGGACAGGGACGGAGAGAGTGAATAAGTTCGAATGTATGTCTCAGCAATTTGGATGGGTTATCTTCCCTCCTTATCTACTTGCGTTCCTTACATATTTTATTTCGAATATTATTTTCCTGTGTGTGTGTGTAACAGGTAACAAGGGGTGGATCGTTGCCTGGGTAAATAAACAGTCTTGAAATAACTGCTTACAGTTAATAACAGAGCGGCCATTGACTTTATGGCTGTTTGTGGGTCATTGCTGAGCATAAAACTGGCTCCCCTGCCCGCCTACACACACGCGGTTTACAGTACATCCTGTGAAGCGCCTTGAGACGTCTCGACTGTGCGATGTGGTGCTTATCTCCATCCCGCAGTCCCCTTCGCCTTGCCCCTCCCTCCCTCCCTCCATCACCTCCTTCAAGGCCGGTCTCAAGACCCTCCTCTTCGATCGTGCCTTCTGCCGCCCTCCCCAACTCTCTCCCTCCCCTCCCAGCTCTCTCCCTCCCCTCCCAGCTCTCTCCCTCCCCTCCCCAGCTCTCTCCCTCCCCTCCCAGCTCTCTCCCTCCCTCCCAACTATCTCCCTTCCCTCCCAACTCTCTCCCTCCCCTCCCAGCTCTCTCCCTCCCCTCCAGCTCTCTCCCTCCCCTCCCAGCTCTCTCCCTCCCCTCCCGGCTCTCTCCCTCCCCTCCCAACTCTCTCCCTCCCCTCCCAACTCTCCCACTCCCTTCCCAACTATCTCCCTCCCCTCCCAACTCTCCCACTCCCCTCCCAACTCTCTCCCTCCCCTCCCAACTCTCTCCCCCCCTCCCCCTCCCAACTCTCTCCCCCTCCCCTCCCAACTCTCTCCACTCCCTCCCAACTCTCTCCCTCCCCTCCCAACTCTCTCCCCTCCCCTCCCAACTCTCTCCCCCTCCCCTCCAACTCTCTCCCACTCCCCTCCCAACTCTCTCCCCTCCCCTCCCAACTCTCTCCGGGGTGAAGCGCTTTGGGAAGTCTCGAAGACGCGATGAAGGCATTGCGAACCATTCTCAGTAAATAGCCCCATCCGCAGTTCTGACCTGAATCGCTGTCGCATCCACTTAGGCAAAGGCTCCAGGTCCTGACTGAACGATAGGAAGATCTCGGCTGCTCTGGCCGTCCTCCTCTGCTCGATCTCGGCGCGGAGTTGCCGTCCGCTCAGCCCCACGATCACACCACCCACGAAGCCATTTCTGAGGTTCTGTGCCAAGTTAGTGGGGGGGGGGGGGAAGAGGGGGGGAGACACACATACACACACAACAAGAGAGACTGTGATCGTGCA